>JAFBJR010000118.1:1654477-1678274 GCA_016785285.1 Brachirus orientalis
TCTAAATTCTGAGGAAAAAACTGAATTATGTGTTGAAAGTCAGAATTCATAAACAAAATAGTCAGAATTCTGAAACAAAAGTCATAATTTGGAAAGAAAATCTCAAAATTCTGACATAAATCTGAGTAAAATCTTAGAAAATAGTCTAAATTCTGAACAAAAAAATCAGAATTCAGAAACAAAAGTCATAATTTGGGGGAAAAAAGTCTGAATTTGGAAAGAAAATCTCAAAATTCTGACATAAATCTGAGTAAAATCTGAGAAAATACTCTAAATTCTGAGGAAAAAACTGAATTATGTGTTGAAAGTCAGAATTCATAAACAAAACAGTCAGAATTCTGAAACAAAAGTTGGAATTTGGGGAAAAAGTCAGAATTTGGAAAGAAAATCTCAAAATTCTGACATAAATCTGAGTAAAATCTTAGAAAATAGTCTAAATTCTGAGAAAAACAAATGAAATGTGTGTTGGAAGTCAGAATTCATAAACAAAAAGGTCAGAATTCTGAAACAAAAGTCAGAATTTGGAAAGAAAAATCTCAAAATTCTGACATAAATCTGAGTAAAAGCTGAGGGAAAAAAATAATTATAAATTGGAAGTCAGAGTTCACGTGTGATCTAAGTTGTTCACACATAAAGTTAAAAAAAACAAGAGCATCACATTATTATTATCATTATCTTGTTTTCATTCTATTATTATTTGAATGTCAATCAAAATGTGCTGTATAAATAAAGTTTGATAGATTATTAATACAAATGAATAAAAAAACATTTTCAGTCACAGTGTAAAGGACTCTGATCACTAAAGGTTCATTCCCCTGATTTTATTGTTTACCACATATTTATCAGCTCGTGTGTGTGTGTGTGTGTGTGTGTTAAATCCCCAGTCAGTCAATCTGTCATTGAAGCGCGCGCTCATTCACCTGAATGTATCTCTCGGTGTACCGGTAGGTGTCGCTGTGCCGCGTGAAAAGTCTTCCCCGGCAGGTTTTTGGTCCGAGCGGAACCAAAGCACGTTCTCACAGTGAGAAGAGTGTGTTTCTGTTTCTGCGTGTGTGTGTGTGTGTGTGTGTCAGAGAGGAGAGACTCGTGAGCACGTGAGAAATACAGTCTGTGGAAGAGAAAGAAAGAAAGAAAGAAAGAAAGAAGAGAAGGAGCGTAAAAATCAGGCGGAGGTGAAGTTTGGACTGTGGAGGATCAACAGCGGAGGTCTGGATGAGAGGCAGCCGAGGAGGAGAGCAGACAGACGGTCAGAGCTCCAGACATGAGTCCGAGGTAAGAGGAGGGGGAGTGAGAGACATCCACGCACACGCGTGGAAACACGCACGCACACACACACACACACGTGTGTTACATGTTTTCTAATCAAGTTCACCCTCAAAGCCAGGATCACACTGAGACTGAGCATCACACCCGAACCGAACCGAACCGAACCGAACCGAACCTGAAACTCCAGCGTCATCATCATATATGGTTTTATTTTGAAACATGAACACGTCATTATGATCATCATCCACGTGTTTACATTTTCACCACAAGTAAATACAGGCGGAAAGAAAACTTTTTAAATTTCACATGAAATATTCTATATCAGTTCAAAAAATAAATTGTTTTTATGACACACATGAATAGTTGTAAATTAAGATTGTGTGTCTTTTATTATGGTGTGAAGGAAATAGTCAAATGAAGCCACTTTTCAGGGGATTAAATCATCATCACTTCATCCTTAGGCAGAGAAATAATAATAATAATAATGATAAACACTACGTATTGTACTGCTTTTGTTAGTGGTTTGCATTATTTTACTTCCATAGTCACTCCATTATGAGCGAATTAACTAAAAATATGTAAAATCTAAAACAGAAATGTATGTTTATGTTGTTCAGCTCAGTTTTTCCTCACAAACAGACACCAATATAGAGGAAAAGAGAGCAAAAAATAAATAAAACATATATATAATAAAATCATACCAATGTTTTCTCGTGTATAAAATGATCATTATGAATGTTATGTATATTAGTGATTAAATGTAGTTGAGATGAGACTGTAAATTAAACATGGTGATTTTGTTTTAGTGTTTTTATTTTCCATTTAAACTCGTAATGTTTGAGTTTAACGTAAAACACACACACACACAGGTTTCCATGACTTCAGAGGACACTTACATTGACTTCCATTCATTTCCTGGAGACTTACTCTAACCTTAACCATAATTACTAGTGTCCTAACCCTAACCCTAACCCTGACCCTTAACCTTAACCTAACCCTAACCTCAGCCTAACTTTAAAACATGTCTTCACCTTAAAATGGAGTCATTTGTGTTATGGGGACTTGATTTTTGTCCCCATAAGGAAGACAAGTCCCCATAATGTGAGTGTGGAGACACATTTAGGTCCCCACAACATGAGGAAGACCAGCTACACACACACACACACACAAAAAGTTGTTTTTATATTTTTTTTGAGGACACCTCATAGACATAATGCGTTCCCTAAAACCAGGTCTTAACTCTAAAAAGCCCTTTAAAGTTGTGGGACCCAGACAAAATGTCCTCACAAAGACATAAACACACACAAACACTGGTTTCCATGACCTACGAGGACATTACATTGACTTTAAAACATGTCTTCACCTTCACCTTTGTCCCCATAAGGAAGACAAGTCCCCATAATGTGAGTGTGGAAACAGATAATGTCCCCACAACATAAGGAATACCAGCTACACACACACACAAAGTTGTTTTTCTATCTTAGTGAGGACACCTCATAGACATAATGCTTGAAACCAGGTCTTAACTCTAAAAAAAAAAGCCCTTTAAAGTTGTGGGACCCAGACAAAATGTCCTCACAAGGACATAAACACCCACACACGCACACACACCCACCCACGCACGCACACACACACACACACTGTGATGCTGTCTGTCTCTTTAAGACACGACGTGTGGAGAAAGTTCAAGTCAAGGTCACACAAGTTCCTGCCCTCCACTTTACCTTTGATTCTACACTGACATGATCACGCGCTGCTGCTGCTGCTGCACTCATCATCTTCATCATCACCTTCATCCTCACCACCACCACCATCATCATCATCATTCTCCTCCAACATAGCAAAAAAGGAAATTATTAGTGAGAAAAAAAAAAGAAAACAGGAGGAAACTGATGCTGGACTGATCTGTTTTTTTTTTTTTTTTTTTTTTTTTAATAAAGAAGAGGGAGGAGCTTAAAGAGAGAGAGAGGGAGAGAGAGAGAGGGAAGGGAAGTAGGAGGGAGGACGGACCTGAGCTGCGACAAGAAACTCATATCAATTAATAATCATAGAAGAGAAGAGGAGAAGGGGAAAAAAAAGGAAAAGAGCAGCAGAGGAGCTGGCAGCCGCGCGCAGGAAAACTGGCATGGTTTGTGCTGGAGGCTGGCAGTTCAAAGCTCACACGTCAGATATGAGCGTGAGAGGCTGAAGCTGAGATGATCATTAAGGGAGACTTTGAGCGGATGGCAGAAGACGTCGGGCATGCAGGTAAGACGAGCTGCCGCCGCCGCCGCCGCCGCAATCCCGGATTATTATTATCATTATTATTATTATTATTACCACTACAATCACGTGTCGCCTTTTCGGCTCCATAGTCCAAGTTTGTTCAGCTGCTGTTTTCAGTGGCACTGCGCAAAAGCCCCATCTTCATTTCTTGCGTCCAAACAATTCGGGTCCTAATTTCTGTGTTAGATTAGATTAAAGTCAACCCCCCCTTCTCCGGTCACTCAGATTAAAGATTAAATGCGCGCATTTAACTCGGGAAGCAGCAAAATTACACCAACAATTGCAGAAGGTGTGTGTGTGTGTCACTCTTTACAGATTATAATCCGACTCTGACTCGCCCGTCACATTCATTTTAAATAATCTAGTTTTGAACAAACAAGAATAAGTCAAGAGTTTCACTTGTGTTTAAAAAAAACCCCGAATCTTCACTGTGTGAAAATAATGAATAAAAAGTAAAGAAGGAAGTTTATTCGCCGTTTATTCTGTGCGTAATCCTGTCGCGCTTCACGCACAGACGCGCGAGCAGATGAAAGGCTGAATTGTCATGTTTGCATTGTTTTTTTGTAAGCAAGAAAAACTACTTGGCACTCTTTTTTTGTGGTGGCTGCGTCACAAAGAGCTGATGCTTAAGAAACAGTGCGTGGACACGGTGGACAGCGTGGACACGGTGGGCACGGTGGACACGGTGGACAGTGGCTGATGCAGGGATTAAGAGGCAGCAGCAGCAGCAGCAGGACGAGGTTCACGCGCAGAAAGCGGGAGGCTTTTACTGTCGCTACAAACTGACAGGAAGGGGGGAAAAAATCCCACAAAACGGACGAAAAACGGAGGAAAAATCGATACAAAGCAGATTAAAAACCAGATTAGAAGCAGAAGGAGGAGGAGGGAACAACGCGGAGACGCTCAGAAAGTTTTCAGTGAAACAGTTGGGGCTCGTTTTCTGCACAAACATCATCCAAGCAAAGTGTAATTTCTTTAAAATACAAATGTAACTTAAAACTAAACGTCAATGTTCAGTATTTTGGCCTACAAATGATTCACTTTTAATTTTGAGATTGAATATTTAATCTGGCAGTGTTTTATTTCGTATAATGTCATATTTCCTGTTGGATTCTTTGTTTTTACATTTTTTGTTTTTAATGTCTTGGCTTCTTTTCTGTCCTTGACTAACTGATTCTGGAAGATTTACACAAGAATTCCTCTTCAGTCTTGAATCTGAAATCCGGCAAATACATTTAATTTAAAGTTTAAAATGTACCTTAAATGACTGCAAACCACAAAAACACTGAGAGCTTCCTGTGTTAATGCATGAACACTATTATTATTATTGTTGTTACATCACACTAAATAATTTTTTTTTAATGCACAGTTTACGCTCATTCACACCTCCTGCGCTCATTTTTATACACATGTGGTGGGTTTTTGTGCAGCCACACAGGAAACTGACACTGACTGTTAATCGTGTTTACACCAAAACTCAGCCGAGGGTTTATGAATTCACATGTAAAAGCTTTTCTTTTCTTTTTTTGACTCTTATGACACAAAATTATCCGGGTATAAATTTGCCACGCTGACGTAAAACTGATTTTCTGCTTCTCAGACTCCGTGTTGCCTCATAAATTGAGCAAACACGCGGGAAATCAGTGCAGGGACGAGGGAAAAGTTGAAAAGTGGGGATGTTTCAAGCAGACGTCTGCAGCGTTTATGTGAGCGAGGCTGAAGGTAGAGGCAGCTTCACGGTACTTTAGTCTCTCGGACCACAAAAGTGACAAAACAGACCAAATGCATGGGACAGAAAATTCCAAATAACTGTGAACTAACTTCTCTGTGTCAGCAACTCTGTCCAAGTCAAAGCTTCCTCAGCTCGGCTGTTGACGGCGACAGTTCTGCATCACAGAGGGAGTCAAGTGCGAGGAAATCCAATTTCTACTGTCAAACATAAGAAAGTGGACTTTTAGGCCTGATTTAGAGCATGAATATCATCGCAGTCACAACTGGCTTCGATAACAGGATGCAACAGGTTTTAATGTGGCTGCTCACTTCTTTTTAAGAAAGGAAATGTCAAACAGTGAAGAGTCGGGGCTGTAAAAAGACTCGCAGTGAGAGAAAAGACACTTACTTTGTCGCAAATTGGTCAAATTTTGTTGTTTTTTTCCTTACAAAAACTTCATAATGGTTGCAAAAAAAAGTTAAAAAACCGGTAAATTCTTTGTTTTCCTTTAAAGGGGAAGTTTGTTTTGCAGTTGGCGGGACCAAAAAAAAAAAAAAAAAAAGATAAATATAATTAAAAACCCAATAAATAATGAAAGAGAGACGAATTTAAACAGTTCTCATCCAGTTTTACTTTTACCTAATTAGTGAAGAAACTGTGCAAATTGCACGTGGAACAAAAATGTATGTTAGTTCTGACTCTGCTTAAAAAGAAATGTTTTAATTTGTTAATGATGCAGTGGTGTGTGTGTGTGCGTGTGTGTGTGTGTGTGTGTGTGTACACAAAGTGTCAAGCATGTGCCACCACACGCTAACCGCTAACGATGAGCTGGAGCTAAAGTTCTGGGAAAAAGAAAAGAAAAAAAAAAAAAAACCCAAAAAAGTTGACATCTCTGTCGTGTCGTTGGTAAATGATGTTTGATGTGAAGAGACACAGGGAGACAGACAGAGAGACAGACAGAGAGACAGACAGAGAGACAGACAGAGAGACACAAACCAGAAGTGGAAACATTTAGACGACACACTGGGACACAACGGAGCGCAAACACTTTTAAAAAGTAACAAAAAACAAACAAAAAAACAGCCTTTTTACTTCTTCTTTTTCCTTTTCCTTAAAAAAAAAATGTTGTTACCAGATTATGATTTGATAACGTCAAAAAAAAAAAGAGAAGAGAAGATAATCTCATGATGATGACACAAACAGTGACAATGTAAAAAAAGAATAAAGGGAAAAAAAATGGGATTTTTGTTCAAGAATCTCCAGAATTCATGAGTAAAACACGACTGTAATGTTATTTACTTATGAATTTATTTATTTTCCGCTGCTAAACAAATGAGCTACAGGTTTATAAATGTGTTGGTTTGACAACATACAACGACGCGATGAAACAAAACAGTAAACATCTCAATCTCAAACACGTGGATTATTTTTGTTCCAGAATCTCCAGTTGGTAAACATGACTTTTTTGGGGATGTTTTTGAAAATTTATACTTCATATTAAACCAGATCATGATTTGACAATGGACGCGTTTGAATAAAATCATAAATATTATATGAAATATATTGTTTGTATCTTGGTGTTGACATTTCAACACATGATGATGAAACAAAAAAACTGTAACAATGACGTTTTCCTGAACATAAAAAAATAACACACAAACATTGACCTCAGGAGTGACCTTGACTCATTTTTTTTTTTTTTTCCCTGAGTAAACCACGACTCGGGTAGTTTTAAAATTCGCACTTCCTCCTTCGGCTGCTGACCACGTTCACTGACTGAAATAAAACTTTTACAAAAGTGAGTGTAGCAGATTTCACGACACACGCCTTTAAATAAAATCTTTTGTTTTTTAAACTTTCATTTTGATGATGTAACAAAAACAACCACAAAGACGCTGCTTTTAAAAAAACCCCCACCAAAATTGAACAGTTTTTTTGGAACAAAGTGTTTTTGTTTAAGAAAAGTGAGTTTTATTTAAATATGTTGTCACCAGATTCAGATTTGACACCTGTAAGTGACACTGACACTGACAGTGTTCCCAAACTTGCATTTAGAAAAACAAAACACAAAAATTGACAGAATTTGCTTCCTCCTCCTGGTGCTGAGCGCATTCACTGACTGACGTAAAATTTTTAATGTCGCCAGATCATAATTTGACGACAGACGCCTTTAAATAAAATCAGAAATGTTACAAAACGGTGCACCCCCCCCCCCCCCCCCCCCCCCCCCCCCCCCCCCCCCCCCCCCCCCTCATATTGATGACAGTTTAACACGTTCTTGGGTGACGACGCAGAACGGTGACAATGACGCGGCTTATTCCCGAACGCTTTCAAAACGCAGTGTTCTTGCTGCAGAACGGAGTGAGGCACTCGGCTCTTCCCTCTGCTCTGCTGCCGAACGCCTTCACCGCCTGAAATAAACAAGAAGTGAATGAGCCGCTGTCAGGAAGACAGTGATCACACGCATGACATGATATTTATTTAGCTGCTTGTTTCCCATCAGTGAGAGAAGAGAAACTCCCTCAGGGAGAGTTAAAGATCTTTAAAGTGTCCTCAGATGCCACTGATTGAACAATACACGCTGCTGCTGCTGCTGCTGCTGCTGCTGCTGCTGCTGCTGCTGCTGCTGCTGCTGCTGCAGTTTATTCAAGGCTTGATGGAACAATTAGTGTTGATATTAAAGTGCGCGTGTCTGACTGCGTGTAAGTCTGTCCCAGGCAGAGGTTTCAAAGTTGCGGCGTGCGGACCTCTGGTGGCTCCGCAGTTGATTTCATTGGAATTTATCAGCTGTTTTTTGTCTGTTCTCAATCATTTTTGCATCATAAATGCATTTTATTTTGTTGTGAATCGACCACGTTTCACTCATGTAGGAATTCTGTGACATAATCGTCGAGGCCGTGGTTCCCAAACTGAGGTCCGGAGATCATGGGGGGCTCAGGGGAACCAATCTAAGTTTCACCTTTTTATCCAAATGGAGCCAATGTTGTGGGAGCTATTTTTTTGAAAAGCAAACCAACACTCTACTTAAACCTGTCTCTTTGCTTTTGCATTTGCTTCGTCTTCGTCTTCTTGTGTTTGGAGATTGATCGGTATGTTTACGCGATGTTAGCAAAATTCAAATTAATGTGTTAGTCTGACTAAAACCTGACTTGAATTGCAAAAAGAGTGAACATGTTAGTCCAACTGAAATGGTACTAAATCAGATGGACTGGACCCAAACTCGTCCAGACTCAAACTTCCTGTACAAGGACTCACTTTTTTAAAGTGGGAAAATTATCGTAAAGGAGCAAATTTGTGCACAATGTAGCCACTGATTCACAGCCACATCTGTAACATCTGGTATCAGTTTGAATGGTTAAATGATTCAATACAACTTTATTTTCTGCATGTTATTTAAAACATACACATAAAACATTTGGAAAATTCAGCAAAAAAAATAAATAAAATAAATCTCCCATGAGCCATCTGTGGGTCCCGACCCAGACTTTGGCAACCACTGGTCCATATGGCAAAGTATAACTTATTAAAATAAAACTTTAGGAGGCAGGGCCTGCTTTATTCATTCCTCCACATCTTCTCCATTTAGCATTTCTGTTGCAGCGTTACAGCGCCACATACAGGCCTGACATAAAAACAACAGTGTTTGGAGTTTAAATTTTTTGAAACGATGCCATGCCTTTATTTGAACGAAAAAGAAGAAGATCACGCCGGGAAAGTTGTGTCCGATAAGACCTGAGATTACGACGTTATCAAATTATCATTTGTGTTTTTTTTTTTAAACTAAAAACAAAATCCTCTGTGACCTCCGAACTTGTGTGACCTCACGTGTGTGATGCTGCGTTCCGTGTCGTCACGTCTAAGATGAGCGTGTTCCAACTCAATTCAAGACATTTTATTAACTATTCACCAAAAATCAAGGAGGTAGAAGTCGGTTAATGTCTAGTAAACATACACTACTCACAATAAGTTAAGGGATATTGTGGGAGACTCAGTGGATGTCATTGCCTTTTCAATGTGGCATCAATTTCAATATTCTGTGGGTATAAAAGCTGGTATTGTCAGTAAGTCAAGCTGTCATTGCGGCAAATGGTGGAAAGACCCGCTACTGACATTGTCAATTTTTGTTAAATAACAAAATCCCTAACTTATTGTGAGTAGTGTATGTTTGCATACTACGCAAAAAAAACCAAAAAAAAAAACTCACATGTACTCATGTATAAAACTACGGTGGCCTGGAAGTGCAAACTATTTTTTAATAAGTGTTAAACACTTTTACAAATCCTGAAAAAAGTTGAAAGTTAACTTTTTTTTTTTTTTTTACATTTTCTTAAGCAAATTTACAAAACATGAAACACTTTTATGAATACCAAAACAAATTTACTAATTTCCCTCATGGAAACGTACATTTTCCAAAACCTGAAACAAATGGTAACTGCTTACAGTTACCAGACGCTTTCTCTCTTCGTCAATCAGCCAATCTTATATAGCACCACTTCCTTTCAACCTCACTTTCAAAATAAGAGCCACTGACGTCCACTTTTTAGTGCTTCTTATATCAAACTGTTGCCCTAACGCTCACTGTATTCATCCATTCTGTGATGTTAAATGAACGCCTTCATGTCATTCCATGAGCCTCGTCGTGGCAGTTTGTTTTTTTGGACTGGTCAGTTCAACACTTCCGGGTCGCTGGCAGCATTTGGTACGTTCCCCTTCCATAAGGACGGTGGCTTTTGTATATTTGTTTTGGGACTTGTTTCACACTTTGTAATAAAGGTTTGCACTTCCAGGCCCCCGTACCAAACATCCAAAACAGTGCAAAGCAACTGCGTTCACGGATAAAAATGGCAGATTTCTATGGGTAGCACAGATTTCTTGGATGGTGAGGTTTGTTGTGACGATTCTGAGTTCTGACAACCAACAGAACCAACAGACCTTCAGTGGTTAAGTGTTCTACTGTGGGTCTGAAGCGCTCCGTCTGAATCACTCGTCGTTTTCGTGATCTGAGGTCGATTTACGCCCTCTGTGCTCAGTGTTCCTTATATGACTGGACAGAACAGGGAGCAGAAAATGCTTCTGCTTTATACCTGCTCTTCATCACAACAGCCAAACGCTGCTTTGTTTAAAAGTTTGCTCATCATCACTCCTGGGTAACTGTTTTTTATTGTTTTTTTTTTTTTTAACTGAACTCGAATTCTTTTGTGTGACTTTCCCGGGTTTTGCTCGCGCTGCAGGGGAAGTGAGTGCATGACGTGACTTTGGGATGAGAGAAAACCATCACGACGGCGTCACCTTTAGCAAAAAAGCTCCGTTTTACTGAGCGACCTTCATGTTCACGTCCCACACACACAAGTTCTGCTCTCTGACGTTGACTTTGCCACTGCTTTACCCATTCATTATAGACAGCTCTTTTATTTTATCTTAAATTCATTTTTTTTCTTTTTAACTTAGTTTTTTAAATATGTTACATTTTACCAACAAAACATGTCTGAACAAAAGCCAACATAAGTAATAAAAAAAGCTTTTTTATGCATCACAATATTAAACTATATTAAACCGTTTTAAGTCTAAAATACATAATTATATAATAATTAGATGAGCCATAGTTTATCAGTAACATTAAGTAATTTAAGCTAATTATTATGGTAATTCTTCAACACAATACACTTTTGATCTTGATGTGTTTTCCTACGCTCATGTTCAGGCCACGCCCCCTCCTTGTTTGCAGGATTTAAATACAAATGGCCTTCTTTACCTTCTGTAGTGTTTGTAGAGGAATGTGTGACTCAGTCCTGCACACAAAGTCCTGGACAAAATCTCATCCTAAATCTGTCAAAATGTTTGGAGCAGTAATTGGCTCCCGTTTTTGCTTCTTCTTCTTCGTGCCAGCTTTAGAGGCTAAGTGGTCGTCACTCGTGTTTTTACGGAATTTACAGAACAGAACTCATCGCCTATCGACTCCTTTCTGAATTTAGTTTTGACGTTCACAGCTTTGGAAAATGGAAAATGAAATATTGTCTCGGCAAAACAATCGAAAAAAAAAAAAAAGACAAAGAATTGATTCCATTGTTATTGCTCAATTCTACAATTCCATCCGCGTTTTCTGTATCACAAAACCCGGTTTGACAGATATTGGATTAACAGATTGCAGGGTTTTCTGTTCCAGGTACAAACCTTATTTTTGAATGTGGAAGTAACAACACTTTTGTTTGTTTTGGCACTTCCTGTATATGTCAGATCAGTTCTACATCAGTGTGACATCACACAGTGGGTCCATATATCGTATGAGGATATTTTTAATTATATTGTGCTGTCGCTCAGTGCGGACAGTTAAGGTTAAATGGATGAATGAAATCAAATAATGAATTGCCAACAGTTACTTGTGACACCAACACAGACACGAACATCACTTCTACAACATTAGCTGAGGTTTTACCTGTGTTTCAAAGCATAGACACTTCTCTGGCACTGGCTGATTGTCTCTAGGTTTATTTTCGACAAAATAAAACCAACATAGAGACATTACAGTGGCTTCCTCAAATTTAAAGCTGTTGGCCACAGCGTGTTTCCTTGTTCGTCGAGGAGGAAAAAGTTCGTACACCGCTTTGAATCTAACTTCCTGTCTTGTTTTTATTGTCCAGTGATCAAAACCTTCTTGTTCCATTAGTGTTTGGCTTAAAGCGGCTTTTATATTAGCCCCTGACTGCACACACGAGTCCTGTTTGTCGTGAAGCCGGGTTATCTTTCTCTGTCTTTTATATATTTATCTATCTTTAACAATGTTGACTTGCAAGTCTAACATTTTTTGGAACAAACTGCCAACAGAAATCAAGTTAAAGAAACCGTTTAAAACTCAGTTGAAACACAAAACCGAACTTGCAAACACTGATTCAGATCTACTAAAATATCTCGACATCCGTGCAGTTAAATGCACTGACGTTTATATAAACACACATGTTTACAGGTGATAAACCTGCAGTTACACACTCAGGACATGATGATAATGAACGCATACATATGGACAACAATAATTACATGTAATAAACTGTGAATATTATGATTTTAGGTGATTGTTATATTTGTGAGAATGTTGCTATTGTATATAAATTGAACTATTGTATCTTCTTTATTATCTGATGAATGTGTGTCGCACTCTTGGTAATGTATATTGTATATTGTATATTATTTGCTTTGCTAAGAAAAAAGAGGTTAATCAGGGACAGGGATTGCAATTTAGCTCTCGCTAAAGGACATCTGTTTCATACTACTTTGATATGATGTAATGCTTTTTGTTCTTGACAAAATAATGAAATAAAAATAAAGCAGACAGAATTCCTCACATTTATAGATAGATATAATAAACTGATGCTTGGAGTCTTTGAATAATAAAAAAAAGACTTAGATTTTGAAGCATCAGGATTGAATATTTGTGTAATTTGGCAAATTCACAGATGCTTCCTGCAACCAGGCTCCTATTGGATGAAACTAGCTCGCAGTCGCGTTGGTGTTCATCATCTATTTTCTTCTAAATGTGAAGATAATTTACAAAACTGACACCATGTTCTGTCAAAGATGAGTTGAAATTAGTGGTCGTGACCATTTACTCCTCAGGAAAATATTTACTGATGTTATAAATCAAGTCGACGTCCATTCAAACTGAGGTCTTTTAGCAACCAGGGGTGTCGCCCCCTTGAGGCTAATTGCTATTTGCGTCCTCCTTCCTGGCTTTAACTTTTCAAACAATACTGTATCAATTATTATAACTAGTAACAGCTCTCTGCAAATGTTTTATTGTGATGAATCGGAGAGTAATTGGTAAACAAGTAAAAAAACTAAAAGTGAAATCTGTAGTGCAGAACTTTTAAGTACAAACAAATGTCAGTTTGAAACAGATATGTAAAAAAAATTGGTCATAAACACTTAAATGGAGGCAACATAATGTGACGTGAGCTTCTCTTTTCTCTGGCAACACTGGGAAATAACATCTATGTGTTCAATATTAACTGTTTATTTTGACTTTTTACATTAATATGGACCAATGTGTCAAACCTATGTGCACAAAAACGCATTTAAATTAATTGATGAGGTTTTATTGATTAGTCGATTATTTGATTGGCCATAAAATGTTTGAAAATGTTGAAAAATGTTGATCAGCGTTTGTCAAATCTGGATATGATGATGTTCTCAAATGTCTTAGTTTTGTCCACGAACCAAAACGATTTGGTTTAAATGATTTCTTTGTTATTTGGAGCAAAGAAACCAGAAAATATTCACATTTAAGAAGCTGAAAAATCCGAGAAAGTTGTTATTATCTAACAATATACTAAAATTGAATTCAACCAAATAATTGATTATTAAGTTAGTAATCCAAGTCTTTACGACTTCAATTTGCTCCCTATCAGCTTTTGGACATTCAAACAAAACCTTCCACCGATTTCGTTTATTGAAAAATCACCAGTAACAATAACTGTTGTGTAGAAAGTCACATATATTTCATGAATTTTTTTGGCTCTAAACATCGACTCGTGCGTGATTTTTTACAGATATCTCTTGTTGCTTCAGGTGGCGGACTGAAGACGATGCTGGATGCCATGGAAGTTCCAAGTCATGCTAGGGATCTCCTCCTGCAGCTCAACAGCCAGCGCACCAAGGGCTTCCTGTGTGATGTCATCATCGTGGTGCAGAACGCCCTCTTCCGAGCTCACAAGAACATTCTGGCGGCCAGCAGCCTCTACCTGAAATCACTGGTTGTCCATGACAATCTCATCAACCTCGACCACGAGATGGTGAGTCCTGGTGTCTTCAGGGTTATTCTGGACTACATCTACACCGGCCGCCTCACAGACGGAGACCCCACATCTCCCACCGAACCCAATCTGGGCGCCGTACTGGCGGCAGCGAGTTACCTTCAGCTGCTTGACTTAGTGGCGTTATGCAAAAAGAAGCTGAAAAGACATGGCAAGTATCCTCCCCGCACAAGTCCGGCCTTTCTGCCTTACCCAAAGATGGGACCCAACAGTATGGGGTTACGGAGCGACGGCAGGTACAGGCTTACTACTCCGGTCATCCAGCCATGCCCTCCGGGGGGAATGTTGAACAGCCACACACAGCGGGCGCCACTAGACGAGCTAGTTCCTCATCGACTGGGCATCCACGCCGGGGAGTTGTACGCTCCCACCTCTGCCCAGGGCTCGCAGGTGTTCCCGTCCCTGCAGGCCGCTCTGCCCGCCCAGCTCGGGCGTTCAGCTCATGCTGAGAGGAACTGCTCCCCCAACTTTGGCCTTGATCTGTCAAAGAAAAGCCCAGGCTCTCAGTCTCAGCACACGCCCTCTCACTCCCACTTGGCAAACGCTCACAACGACGAGGAGCGAGACGAGACCCTGAGCGGCCGCACCAGTCCCATTCAGGGAACAAATGGCAGAGCCTTTTCCTCTGAAAAGATGGAGTCCACCGACCAGGCCAGCTCCCTCACTCCTCCACCTTTCCCCCACCTCAACCAGCCACTCGCCCCACACCTTCCTCACCTGCACCACTCAGGCTCGCAGGGAACAGATCGCTACCCGTGTCCCCCCAGTCCCGAAACCCCCACAGACGGTGGCGACACAGGGAGAGAAATGGGGAACATCTACCGCTGGGTCAAACATGAGCCGCTGTCCTTCACAGCTGAGGATGAGGACGAGGACGAGGACGAGGAGGAGGGGGGAGAAAACGGAGACCAGCACCACAATCACCACAAGACTGGGGAGGAGAGCGAAGGAGCGGACGACAAAAGCGGCTCGGGGACGGAGGAGACGGGCAGCAGCGAAGGCCGTCCCTCCCCTCCTGGACCAATGGGAAGGTTCCACATGCCTTATGAGCCCGAGAGCTTTGGCGACAACCTCTACGTCTGCATTCCCTGTGACAAAGGTTTCCCCAGTTCAGAGCAGCTCAACGCACACGTAGAGACGCACACGGAGGAGGAGCTGTACGTAAACTCTGGTGGCGAGATGGGGAACAGCAATAACAGCAGCGGCAAAAACATGAGCAGCAACACGAACGGTTACGGGAGCCTGAACAACAGCAACAGCCTGAACAATCTGTCCCACCTGGAGACCAAGTCCAGACAAGGGCTGGGTTCAGGCGGCATCGGGGACATGATACGACCGTACCGCTGCTCCACCTGCGATAAGACCTACAAAGACCCCGCCACTCTGCGGCAGCACGAGAAAACCCACTGGCTGACGCGGCCGTACCCTTGCAGCATCTGCGGCAAGAAGTTCACGCAGCGTGGTACGATGACACGCCACATGCGAAGCCACCTGGGCCTTAAACCTTTCGCCTGCGACTCCTGCGGCATGCGCTTCACCCGCCAGTACCGCCTCACTGAGCACATGCGCATCCACTCCGGGGAAAAGCCCTACGAATGTCAGGTGTGTGGGGGGAAGTTCGCCCAGCAGCGCAACCTCATCAGCCACATGAAGATGCACAGCAGCGGAGGGACGGCGGGCGGACTCACCGCCGACGGGAGACTGAAGCTGGACTTTGCAGAGGGTATCTACCCTCTGAGTAAATGCGCAGCAGATCACCTGGGGCTGAAGCAGGAGAAGGCCAACGAGCTTCTCCTCCAAGCCCAACAGCAACTGGTGGCGGATGCGAAGGTCATGGAGAGCCTCTACCCGCTGTCCAAACTGGCCTCGGAGCACCTGGGCCTCGCCCACGACAAGATGGACGTCCTGGGCCAACCACTGCCCCCGCAGGCGCTGTCTGAGGCGCGCACCATTGACCGCTACTCACCCAGCTAAGACATGTGACCTGTATAAACAACACTCACCACTAGGGCTACATCCATACAACTCCGTTTTCATTCAGATTCACCTATAATCCACTTTGCTCCATCATTTTAGAAGCAAAAACATGGCAGTTTTTATTTGATAACCAACTCATAATCAAAATCAACAAAATTATTTACTTTCGAAAATTTCCATGAGCTAAACTGCATTTTTTTTAAAAAAAAATGAATCCCAACTTGTCTTCAATATTTCATATGTGAGACCAAAGAAATGCGATATAAATCTGGAGTAAAAATGGACAAAGTCTCTGGGAATGAAATGGAGACATTTTCAGTTTCATCTCAGTGATGTCATTACAGAAATCCTTGGTTTTGTTTTCAACGTTGTAACTTCCGCTCAACAGAACTTATTGAAACCGTGATGTACGCTTTAAGGCATATTAGTGCAGACTCATTAACATAGTGTTTCCCAAACATTCTATATGGGGCCCCACTTTTCAAAGATGGCATACTATCAACAAGTTTACAGCCATATATCTGAACTTAATTGTAACTAAATTTTAAGTAAAAGGTTGGGAAAATTATACAAATTTGCTTGTGGGACTCAAAAGAAATCTCCTGCGACCCATCTTTGGGTCCCCACCCAGACTTTGGGAACCACTACATTAACAGTGGAAAAAGCTCCTTGTTTTTAATCTGTTTTTTAATGAAAGCGCAGTCGTTTGGATGCAGCCTTCGTCTGTACACACACACACACACACACACACACACACACACACACACCTTGCAGTATTCTGAAGCCATTCACCTCAACTCAGTATCGTCCTCTGCACCTCAGACTCAGGCCGGAAGAAACCGGTCTGCTCATGCACACCAAAGACTGTAAGTGCCTTTCTATGCATCTAATGTACCTTAAAAATCCTCCTCCTTAAAGGCGGAATCTGTGCTTTTCCACGACCAAGAGACACTCAATCAAAAGAAGTACAGTATTTATCTGCAGCGTATGCAAAACAAAAACCAGCTTTTGAGCCAAAGTGACAAATTGAAAACCCCCCAAAAAAACAAACAATAATAGAAAGAAAAAAAAAAAAGAAATTGTTTTTATTTATTTTTGTACAAATTCAAAGACAAACTGTTTGCAGTCAGACCCTAAACCTGTGTACTAGGACTTTAACGTATCATCTGTGTGCAAGAGATGAAAAAGCACATACGGACAAAAATTCAGGGTTTGTGTTTGCGTGTCCAGAGCTGAGCGGGAACTTTTATCAAATGAATAAACCAGCTCTTCTGGACTTTAAAGTCATGGGAGGAAATATATTATTCTTTCTTTCTTTTCCCTTTTTTTTGGAGGGTTACAAGACAATTTATGTATCTGACCCTCCAGATTCTTCCAGTGGTTTTCCTTCTTTCAAAGTCACAAGGAAATGATTGAACAACAAGATTCTCTTCAGTAAAGTTCCCCCCCCTTTTTTAAATTTTACCCTCCATATTGTTTTTTCACTCATCCACGAGTGAGTATGTGTGTGTGTGTGTGTGTGTGTGTGTGTGTGTGTGTGTGTGTGTGTGTGTGTGGGTAAAGGTTGATGCTGAACATTTTCACCTTTAAAATCACAATCATACTTGGCAGCAATACAGTTAGATCAGTTATAATGTTTTAAAAACTAACATTCACCCTGGATATTAAGCTGAAGTAGGACTGCAACAATATAGTGATTGATTATGCAACAATTACTTAATTAATCACCACCATGGATGTGTTTCTGTGATTTCAGCTTCCTTAACGTGACTGTGTTCTGGTTTCTTTGCTCCTCAATGAGGAATTGTCATTTTTCACGTTTCAAAAAAACACAAATTTCCATTTTATGGCTTATGCAACAATCAATTAATCAATAAAATAACCAACAAATTGATAATTTATGAAAATAATCCTCATTTTTAGCCCCTAAACTGTCTGAATCACCTCAGATTTGGTGGTGCAAATCAAACCGGGAAGGCAATGTGTGTTCGAGAAATAGCAATTTGCTTTCTTCTTCTTCTTCAGAGTTACAGCTCACACTACGTCACATGTCATCGTAGACTGTGTGTAAAAGTGGATGCAGTCCTCTGGTGCAAAACAAACTCCCGTCGTGAAGCCTTGAAATTCGCGATTTCGCTCATGTGTGTCATAATTTATCATCTATTTTCCTGTAAATGGAAAAATAATCTACAAAAAAGTTCTGTTAAAGACTGAAACTAGTGATTAAGACCATCAACTTAATTTTCCCCTTAGACTTTTTTCCTCCAACCAGATGCTACTGCTACTTCCTGGGTTTCTTCTGCGTTCTATTTGTAATTCCGAGGTTGTATTTCCTACACGGAAACTCAGGGCAACCTCACGGACCCCGAGTTCTGATTCCTAGACCCGTCATCGATATGTCGCGCGTTCCAGTTAGAGTCGGAAGTTCTTTACACAGAAAGCAGGATTTCTAATTCCGAAACCTCACCAACCCCGACATGGGATTCCAAAATGGCTGCCACAGTAAAAAACACAGCTAGTATTTGTTTCGCAGTAAGTCAGTCGTACACATATTACTCTTTCATTTTTAACTGTAGAGTTTGTTATTGACTGGTATTTGCTAACCCGGTGTTTTTTTTTCCCGACCTCTCTGGAACGCTGAAGTCATTCCCAGCTCCGACTTCAGCGTTCCGACGTAAATGGAACGCAGCATTCTGTCAAACCACAGCCGCGTTTTCCCGCGGCCTCTGTGCGTCACAGTAGATGAGCTGCAACTTCCCTTTTTTCGGAGCGTTTGTACCGAACTGTGCCCGAGCTCGGAGTTGTTAGTGAGACGCAGCCCTGTGATCTCATAGCTGGGACACGGTTTCACATACTGAACTGATGACACACACACACACACACTCGTGATGAGGACGAGCTCATCTGAAGTGCGGGCGTTGGTTCTGACGTTACGCAACAATATTTACAATAACAGATGAAGGAGCAGGTCCGTGGTAATGACACAGAAATGGGATAATTCACAGCTCTATGACGTGTTACTGCGAATTCTCCTCCCAGACATTTGCCTTGGCCTCTTTGATTATTTTCTCGATTAACTGATTAGTTGTTTGGTGCATAAAGTGTCAGAAAATGTTGAAAAATGTCGAGTGGTCGATTTCCAAAAACTCAAAATGATGATGTTCTCAAACGTCTTGTTTTGTTCACAAACCAAAATGAATCAGTTTGAATAATTTCTCTGTTACATGGAGCAAAGAAACCAGAAAATATTCACATTTAAGAAGCTGGAAAAATCTGAAAACTTAAACACAATAGTTTCAATGAGTAAATATTTCATAATCAATGAATCAATTAGTTGTTTGGGCCATAAAATATTAGAAAATCTTGACAGACATTTCCAAAAACTCTTCAATTTCAATTGTGAACAAACATGTTCCCTTAATGAGAGTCATCTGTCATATATTTTGTATGATTGGCTCACGACACTATTTTAGACGGCTTCTCATTTTCACCAATTTGTCTTGATGGTCGAGCACCGACACAATAAATATAATGGCAATAAAATTATTCTTGCCAGAAACCAGGAAATATTCACATTTAAGAAAAAAATCTTAAATCTTGTTTTAATTGTTAAAAACACACAAACATTAATTTACCAATTCATTTAGCTATCGATTAATAATCGCTTAGTTGTTGCAGCCCTTCTTTAATCCACGTCAAAACTCAAAGGAGGTTTAGTTTGTCCATTTTGGGCTACTGTAAAAACATGGTTAATTACATTCTGGAGTAATTAAAAGCCACAATTCATACAATCAGGTGATTGTACACGAACAGATTTTATAGCTATTTTTATTTGCAATTTCAGTCCAAATTTAACACACTGATCCTTGGATACCCAGTACTTGTTTTCAATGTTTCCCTGATTCATAATTAATTGCTCATTATTAGGCTTTTTGCAGAGCTATGAGGAAAACATCGAAAACATGGAACTGGATTGAGGAACATAAAAGGCTCATTTTGGAGGAATTAAAAACAACAATTTATGCAATCATACAATAATTATTTAGATTTACAATTCTGGCCAAATTGAACTCACTGGACCTGTAAAACAGCGTTTCTTCTTAATCCTGGTCCTGCATGTTTTTGATGTTTTCCTGCTCCAGCACACGGATTCTAATAAATGGGAGTTTGAATTAGTCGTGTTGGAGCAGGAAAACATTATCACGTGCAGTTTTAGAAGATGCCACACACACACACACACACACGCACACACACAGCGAGCAGCTTAAGTGTCAGTGAGTTTGTGTGTGTGTCTTCTGTGGACGAGCACAGCACAGCACAGCACAGCACAGCTGTCGCGGCTCATAATAATCCCTGTGAAATTGGACTTTCTCTCCAGGACAATTCACACCACACGCCAGGCACCACGTCCCATTTCATGCCTGTCATTTACAGCCTCTTATCCACTTATTAACAACCTGACGTCTCCTCTCCTCACTCCCTCACCCCCTCACCCCCTCAGCTGGTGTCAAACATGGACACAAAAAGAAATGTTTTCTGCGTCTTTCCAGCACTTAAAAGTTGTCATTTTAACGGCACATTCTTGTCTCTGAATGTTTATTCCTATATATACATATACATATGTATATGTATATATACTTTTTTCTTGTCCTCGATCCAGATTAGAAATGTCTGACCACTATTGTGCCAACGCCAACCTCAGTGGGTGAATGTGAAGACTAAAAAAGCCATGAATACACTGTGACAGACGGAGTGAAGCGAACGACTTAACAACACAAAGATAATGTGCCTACTTTGACTTTTTTTTTTCTTCTCCTTCTCTGTAGCATATGATCATATCAGAATTGTTTGTTTTTATCGTGTCACTCACTTTGCTTTGCTTTTCTGTTACATTATTATTATTATTATTATTATTATTATTATTATTATTATGATTATGATGATTATTTTTTTTGTCAAGTTTGAACTGAATGCAGCACACGTGAAACTGGTGCTTACCTCAGGACTGAACCCAGCATGGGGATGCTACGCTTTAGTGAAAAAAAAAAAAAACCCAAAAAACAAAAAACACACACTTACATACACTTTTCCTTGATAAAAAGTCTTAACAGGACTGTGGTTCTGTGTTAAACCTGTGGTTATTTCTGTGTTTATACGTTTCTTGTCGTCTTAGAGATGATATTATTATTATTATTGTTATTATTAACGTTGTTTTTTTCATTCTTTACTCTGCAGTATACATTTTCTGTTGTGTTTCCCTCAAAGAGGCCCGTGTTGTTCTCGAGCTGTTCCATTGTTTGAACGTGAGGTTTGAAAGTCTTAACGTTACCAGGCTGAATTTTCTGAACCATGATTCGTTGAGCAGGGTGACACTGATTGGCCACACGTACAAAACAGTGAAGTCTAGTTGTTTTAATGTGGTTTTTTTTTTTTTCTTTTTTTTTGTCCAACAGGAAAACTTACCCTTATATCATTTGACCCTCTTTTCTCCAGAAGTGAGTGACACAGGACGTCTGCTTGTTTTTCTTCAGGGTTTATGTTTCTGGGACTCTAGAAAGAAGGAAAGAAAAGTAGCTGAAATCAATCATTATCAACCGCAGGACTCCTGCTAATGATCCTGTTTATGATCAATTAATCAAAATTATCGAGTTTTAATGATTTCTTTGTGACACGGAGCAAAGAAACCAGAAATATTCACTTTTAAGAAGCGAAACAAATCTGGAAATAGCATTACTAGACACCCATAAAAACTGGTTTACATACTGTAAAAAATCTGAACAAAAAGGTTGGGAAAACTTGTCTGCCACGACCCATGTGTGGGTCCTGACCCAGGATTTGGGCATCATTCAATAACCAAAGTGATCAATGGCGAAAGTTACTTTTTTTGTACACGATTTTTGGTAAAAGATGGTGTTAAAAGCTTTTCTCTCTTATTAATGTCTGTTGTGACTCTGAGGACGAACGTTTGCTGGGAATCCTTTGTAATAATGGCGATGACGGTGATGACGATGATGATGATGATGATTCACGTTACGTGGTGTTATTTCCAACTCAGTATCTCTGAGTGACGTCACGTACCCTGAGATACGATTCTTCAAACTCGGCTACTTTCCCCGTTAATTTCACAAGTGTTTCCCAGTAAATCGGCCGTACGCGCAGAGTTGTTTAATTTATAACCGTAGACATGTTGCTACACTATAAATACCGTGTAGAGCGTCGTTATCGACCACCACGGCTAACAATGGTTGCATCTACGTGATGTCACTCCCAGTTCCAGTGTAAATGGACGCAGCTATGGCTGAGCAGTGCGTGGATATTACGTCTATATGGTGACATGAGACAAGAACTGCTCTTAGATTTTGGATGATAAAGTACCTGTGATGACTTTCCCTGGTTTTAAAGGCTGTTGTGTTGATAATCGTCAAGACTTATTGTACTGAATTACATACGGAAGTGACAGAATTACACGTAATTTCACAACAAATTTATAGTCAACGCCATTCGTAACACACGTTAATGTCCTTTATTTGAGGAACTAAAGCAGGTTTTACCTGAAATGAAAGGCAATAATGTAGCACCAAAAAAAAAAATGTGTAGGCTTTTATTTTGAAGGGAAGATGCCATGAAGAAGATTAGACGAGGAAGTAGAGTTGAAGTTTAGCGTGTGGAGAACTGATTGTTAGATCATGTGATGCAGATCATAAGCAGGAGACTCTATTTTACTTTAGAGGGTATTTACGTTTACAGTCGCTTCAAACTTTTCATGAGTCCAGAGAAAATATACCCATATTATTTGATTTGGTTTATTTTGTGGTAAAATTATATATATATATATATACATATATATATATATATATATGTATATATATTGCTCAGCCCGAAATGCAGCATACAGCAGTTTAGGAGGATGTCGGCCGTGGGAATCTCACTTTTCGCTCTCATTCACCAAGTTGAAACTAAACTCTGTGCTTTCCTTGAAACAACACGAGCTGTTTCCACTGTCGCTTCAAATCTGTGCAGGAGGGAAGAGTCAGATAATGATAAAAGTCCTGAGAGCGTTTCTGTAGCACGTGCTCGCTCTTTGTAATTTGTCTTAATTGCATTAATGTGTGCGTGTGTGTGCGTGTGTGTGCGGGAAGCGTTTTGGTCTGTTGGTGTGTCTCCTGCTGTTGTTTGAGTGAACGAGCGGCTGTTCACGCTCGCCCTGGGAATCGAGGTCGGTGTGAAGGAGAAGAGCCGAGGAGCAGGAAGTGAACTTTTGGCTGCGCAGGATGTGCCGTGTGTTTCTGCTCAGAGACAGATACAGACGGGGGGGAGGGAGGGAGGGAGAGGAGCAGGGCGAGCGCAGCAGGGTGGACATTGTCTCCGTATGAAAGGCCTGGTCTCACTTCTAAAAACTCTCTCCGGTCAGAAAACAAGTCCACTGTATCTTCTCCCTTCCTTCCTCTTTTTTTTTTCCCCACTTTGGGACTCGACGTCTGGTCAGTGTCACGACGATACGACGACGCTGTGGCCTTTTTCAAGAGCAGCGCGGCCGACGTTTCTTCTTACAATCTGAGGATGTTGTGCATTAATTCTTTTGGCGTCCAGTGTTTTGTCCCCCCCCCCTCCATATTTTGTCCATATTTCTTGAAAAAATCAGGGCAGCACTGATTAAAAATGAAGTGAAACTATTCTGTAAAATCAGAGTCAAAGCTGCTTTTCTTTTGCTCTGCGATTGATTCAGTCGGTAAAAACCCAAGTCTTGTTTTAATTTACTAGTGTAGCTTCTATT
>JAFBJR010000118.1:1678287-1748627 GCA_016785285.1 Brachirus orientalis
CCATATGACTCAACTCAGACAAAACCCTTCTTGTTTGCCACCAAAGATGATTTGAAAAGCAATATTAAATTTAAGACAGTGACATTTGTAATGTAATAACTATGAACATGAATCCATTAAAAAAAAAAAAAACAGTGAAACTTTCTCTTATTGAGGCCATTTCATTCCTCTTTAACGTCATGGCAACCAGACTTGGAAGCTCTGGTGTCATCGGCATACAATTAAAGTCACGTTTGTTGGATTATTACACCAAAGTGTGCCTTAACTTTTCTAGCAGCAGCAGCAGATGAGAGTCGTGACCATGACAGACGGAAAATTCCTACATATTTTCTGTTTGACACTCATGGTTTCTATCAGTTTGACAAAACGACAGAAACTCAAAATGAAAGTTATCATTTTTGTGGCTAAAAGTAGATTATATACGGTACATCTGTCACTCACATGATGACTCATTTACATTACGATCTACTGGAGCCAGAACTCGACCTGCTTATAGCTGTTACCATCGGACATAAACATGACAAAATTCATCGTGATCTGTTAAGACGTTGCTGACATAAACACATGTGAACTTATTCAATGGGACTGAACCATGGTACATTTAAATTGGCGCCAAGTCAATTGCAAAATTGAGTCCAAATCCAACGAGTTTTGACAGTTATAGGTTTTTAAACTTTTGAAAATTTGATTTGTTTGCGGTGTCATCATTGGGTAGAATCTGTACACAGGAAGTTTGGAACAGAAGGACAAAGTTACAGATAAAAAGTGGACGTTGTCTTCCAGTTGCAGAAGAATTCCCATTTTGAAGCCTTGAGGCGTCTATTTTCCTCTAAATGTGAAAAGAAAAAAATCACAAATGACATCATGTTCTCTGGAAGAAGAGCTGAAACTAAGTGACCGACACGTTAACTCCTCAGTGCCACAAATCAAATGGACAAGTTAGGCGCTAAATTTCCCATAGGCTTCCATTCAAAGTGAGTTCTTTGTGCAAACCTGGTGGCTAATTGTTACGTTCAAAACACAACGTGCGAGCAGTGAGTTTAAAATGATTGCAAGTGAGACATTCATGATGATATTTCACAGGATTTCAAAGTAAAAGCGTTAGTTTTGGTATGTAATGCTGTATATTTCACAATAAAGACGCATAAGACCCAAAATAAAATGTTAACATCAACAAGACAGAAATACATTTAAGTAAATAATAAAAGGACAACTGTAATTAAAATACCAAACAATATAATTCATTGTTGAATTTAATACATTTAATACCACAATAATTAAAACTGAATGTCTTATAATTACTACTATAAAAATATTGCTAGCAAATATACTTAGGGTTTATTCTTATGCATTTTTGCGATACCTAACGTCGGTGAAAACATTGGAAACGCAAATCAGAAACAGCAAAAACTTTGATTAAATAAGGGTAAACACGTAAATTTGGCCAGAATGACTCAGTGGCGCCCCCTAAAGTGAAGTCTGGAATCAGGATGATGAAACTGCATCACAGCGAAATTCGTGAAACTTGGTGGAAACATGTTGCAGTAACAATTCAAAACAATATAACTTGTTAGAGACGAGGACGTGGCCTCAGCTCAACAGGAAGTTGGCGCGTTTGAATATTGCGTCCATCTTGGCGCGTCATGTGAACCAACTGGCCAAGGCGTACGCAGAGTGCAGATTCAAAAGGGCGCGGCCGCGGCAACCATCGGAATTATGGCGGGTACCCCCCCCTTTGCCACGAAACAGGAAGTGCACTGTTACTTCGCCGTACATTGACCGATTTGCGTGAAACTTGACGCACGAGACAAGAGACGGCTTTGACACCTCTGCTCTACGGTGTTCGATCGAGTTTAAAATGAGTCACGAAGGGGAAACGTTTAGGGATTTTTTTGCAACAGAGTGTGTGTGTTTTCAGAATGGCGCACCTGTCCATGTAAATATCTCACCGCCTTCCCCCTCGGCGTCGCCGGGCCAAGTGTAAGGGAGAGATTTTACACTTTCAAGAGTCTGTATTACACACAGCTGCTTCAGATTTATTTCCCTCAACTGCACTTTTCTGGAAAAACCATTGTATTGTGATTTTTTATTTTTTTTTATTTTTTATTACCCTTATGATCCCCTGAAAGTCCCACAATTGCCTTTTTCCTCTGGCACGCTGCTTCCTCTGCGTTCCTCCTCTTCCTCCCTCCAGTGCAGAGCTGGGCCACACTCCTCACCTCTCTCTCTCTCTCTCTCTCTCTCCCCCCCCCCCCATCCTCCCATGATCCACTTACTTCCAGCTGTTTTTCATGCCGAAGAAGACAGTTGTCTAAATGTTTATGTGCACAGCTACTTTTCTTTTTCTTTAAAGCCCCGATGAACTCCCAAAACGCGAACTCTGCGGCCATGTGTTCGGACGCAGCCGGGCCAAATGTAAAAACCCCCGGCGTTGGTTGCTGTTAGTGCATTCTGATCCTCAAGCCAAGAAAGCAGCTCAGAGAGAGGGAGAGAGAGAGAGAGAACGGCAGAGATTAAAGACGGCGTATCGCCGTGGAGGAAATGCAGAATAATGTGAGGGGAAATGTTCAAGCCGGGAAAATATGCTGCGAAAGATGCCAGTAAAGTAAACATGTATGAAATTGCACAATTGAGGCCGAGGCCAAGTCATGCGCTGGGGCGGACGAACAGACGGACAGAGTGAAGGAGAAACAGAGAGGGTTCGACACCAAACAAAAGAAAAGTGGTTTCTTTTTTCCTTTTCATTTCCCTTTTTAGGGAATTATCTCAACAGGAAATTCACTTTATTTTATTCCCCCCCCTCTTTCATTGTTAATTTAAACATGTTTTTTTTCTTTCTTTAATGTCAGCGTGCCCCCCGAGATGTCCTCCTCTTTATGCAAGTATCACCCATTCATTACGCGACCCACTGCAGCCTCTTTTTGTAGTTGAACGGGGAAACAGATTATAGCTTCTCTCCTGTTCTGTTACAGTCTGAATCTCACTTTTTAGTTAACTAGTGCTGACTCCGCTTTTATTCCTGACACTCTTCTCCTTCATACTTCCATCTACAGAAACCATCCAAGGACATTATGGCTGTGACGTTTTAAAATATCCCGTTTATTTCCATGCCCCGTTCAAAGGAATGGAGGAACCTTCAGCTACAGAAGCTGTTTTAACATCTATATATTCAGTCACACTTTCAGCTCGTGACTTGATTTAAACTTTACTCCAGTCGCAAGACTTTGAACTATTCAGCTTTCTTTCAGCTTTTTGCGTTCCATTCAAATGAATGGGGGCAATCTTCAAAACTTGTTCACTTTTGAAATGCTACTACTTTGCCATAGATGCTTCATTTAAACTTTACTCCAGTCTTAAGGCTTTAAACTATTCAGTTTACGCAGAGCTTCTTCTGTCCTATTCAAATGAATGGGGACAATCTTCAAGTCATGTGAAACTTGCTTATTTTGAAATGCTACTGCTATGGCATACTTTCAGTAAAAGACTTCATTTAAACTTTACTCCAGTCACAAGACTGTAAACTATTCCCCTTTCTTACAGCTTTTAGTGTCCCATTCAAATGAATGGAGGGAATCTCCTTTAAAACTTGCATGTATTTGAAGTGCTACCTCTTTGGCATATTTTCAACTGGAGGCTTCATTTAAACTTTACTCCAGTCTTAAGGCTTTAAACTATTCTGTTTACGCAGAGCTTCGTCTGTCCCATTCAAATGAATGGGGACAATCTTCAAATCCTGTAAAACTTGCTCATTTTGAAATGCTACTTTTATGGCATACTTTCACCTAGAAACTTCATTTGAACTTAAGTCCAGTCACAAGACTTTTAAGTATTCAGCTTCCATTCAGCTTGTGTTATATTTGAGCATTTTCAGCAGAAATATGCTATTTTCTATTTCATCTTCTTTTTCTTCTTCCCTTTTTTTGGTCATGCTTCTCCTTATCTAAACATTTAGCCACAGAAACCTTTCAAATATCATACATTCAATATGTTCAACTTTTCGTGTCCCGTTTAATTTAATGGGTGAACATTTCTCTAAAACGTGCTCATTTTGAAATGCTACTACTTTGACACGAAGCAAGAGACTTCATTTGATGTTTGATCCAGTCAAAATACTTTTAACTGTTCAGCCTTTTGATATTGTTTGTGCTTTATGACGTTATCACAATTTACAATGAGTGCAGCTGATGAACTTTACCAGGTTTTTGAGAAATACACTTGATGGTTAGAGCTTTAGGAGCTTTTATTCAGCTCGTTTTGTATTTTACCATTTTCAGCAACCTTTTCTTTCAGGAAATGCAATTTTCTAGTTTAACTTGGGCGGATTAGATTTGACAGTATTTGTTGAAGCAGTCAAGTCAACTTTGTTTGTGTGGCACGTTTAAAAACAACCAAAAGGGCTTTGTGGTTCCCAAGGTCAGGGTCGGGACCCACAGATGGATCACCAGACATTTATTTTGGGGTCCCCAAAAGAAGCGCAGAATTTTCCCAACCTTTTACTTAAGATTTATGACTATATCTTCTAAATAAATGTATAAAATGAAGGTGTAATTTATCTCATGATCTAATGACTGGTTTACCAATTTAGAATATTATTATTTGTCATAGATATGGCTGTAAATTGCTATTTTAATAATAATTTGATATTATGAGTTTGGTCACAACAGTTTGATAGTTCTGTTAAAAAACATGTTTAAAACACCGTAACTCATGATTATAAAAGTAAAATAGTAAAGTTATTAAATTTGTCCAGAAACAACAATTATCATCCTGGAAAGAAGGCCAGAGAGAAGAGATTTGTTTTTAAAAGCGATTAAAAATATTTAATACTGGGGGCAGATTTGATTTAAAGAGTAAAAAAATTCTGGAAAAATATATATCAGATATAAATCTGACCTAGAACCAAATACTAAAGTGACACAAATCTGATTTCTGTGTCCACATAGTCCTGAAATCCTGAAAATAATCTAATCTGAAAGTGTCAAGTGTCAAAAATATGATGTCATGTGTTTTTTGTTGATGACAAATGCAAACAGTTTGAGAAGACGGTCTCGTTCAGATTCAGGACACTTGAACGGTCAAATCTGATCTGCCATGAATCAGATTTGAATGGTAATCTGAACGTGGCCTGGATCTAATCAGTGGAAAACAAAATCGGATATGAGTCAGTTCAGCCTGGTAATGTGAACACAGCCTTGGACACATTTGAAAGAAACCGGCTTCAATCTGTTCATTTACAGCGGAACAGCTGTTTCGGGAAGTTTTACAGAAATTCAAAAAAAAAATAACCAAGGACAAAAAAGGAAGAATTTGGAAAAAGGGAAAGTTGTGAAGGAGGACTTGATTGTTCCGTGTCGGCTGTATATCACACACACACACACACACAGCTGGATGGCAGACTGCTGCCTCAGATTAGGTCAGATTTAATTTGGTTGCCCGGTTCCGTTTGGAGTGTCGCTTCTTGTAGAAAAACCCATTTTTAAAGAACAGGAGATTCCACTGACGGCTTTCACCCAAAACACACGGAGACTTGTGCCAGAACATTACACAGCCTCAGGGTCCACACACACACACACACACACACATGCAAGCGTCTATTCTGGGTTTGGACGAGGATTACGTGTGGAAATGATGGATTATGATCTAATGAAGATCACTGTGATGCTCTGAGCTAGTTTTTACTCGACTGATTGTGGTCAAAGAAAGTTCAGCGGGAACAAAAACCACCACGCAAACACTTGTAGCTACAAACAGATGAGGGGGAAAAAACCCCCCACATTTTTAACAAAAATTTTTTTACAGTGTAAGACAGATGCAAGAATTTAAACCAAAATGATTCCAAAGCAATACATTAAACCAAACAGTATTTTTTTTCACGCCTTTCATGTCAATATTGATTTTACTTTGCTTTCGTGAAATGAATGTATTTATTATATGCATGTCTAAATGTTTCATAGTTAATTTCTTTTGTGTAAATTTCAATTGTGGGTTTTTATGATAAAATCATGTTGATTAGGCTTTTATTTTTGTAAGAGCCAATGTGAAACAAATGTTTTTATTGTTTGTTTGTAACTATAATCAAAATCAACTTGGCAATAAAGTGAATTGCATAAAGGATTAATAATCAAAGTGTCTCGTCTCACTTATTTTATTCATGGAGAGTAACAGTTAATTATATTTTTTAAAATGTTTAAAATGAAGAAAATAATCTACATTTTGAATTATTTAGTGTTTTTTGATACTTTTATAGCACCCAAGATGTGTTTTGTATCTAAATAAAAGTATTTCACAGCAAACGCTGTACATTTTCCTCATAAACATCCACTTTTGAGTGCATATTCTGCCATATGGCCACATGGGAGTGCCTCATTTAAGACAAAGAATTTCAAATGAATCTCATACATCACACAGAGTCCACATGCAACAATGAACAGATCCATTACTCTGTCAGCGGGAGCAAAAGCAGCCGGGCAAGCACACACACACACACACACACACACACACACAGTGTGTGAGGAAAATCACCTTATTATCAGCAGACTCATAAGAAAATCACAGTCAACTTTCCAGATGTGTGATGGTATGATTCAAGCCACTCACCACAAATTACGTCTTGATGTTACACAAATTAGCATTTTCTTTTCCTCGCAGGTGCTGCAAAATCATCCACACATTTCAGCCAGACCGGGTTCACCAGGTGTCGTCGTCGTCATCATCATCATCATATTATCATCCGCTCCATGCTTTTCTGAACCAAAGGGGGGAAAAACAGGAAAGAAGAGCAAGAACTTCACGTGAATCTCACTTCCTCGTGTCACTTTGAAGAGTAAACCGTTGTTTTCAGGTGTAAACCACTGTATACAACAGTATCTAGTTATTTGTTGATCCAAATCTTGCGATAAAATTCTAAAGCCTCTTTGATCAAACATTAGCTACTGCTCTCAGATCTTTCATACGATGCGTCAAAACTCAGAATTAACCCAGATTTGCTGGTGAGAAATCGGCACTCTACACAGTATATATATATATATATATATATGAGTTTGCGTGCACATGACCAGAATGTGGACTGACACGGACTCTCCTTCAGTGTGTCTTGAGGATGAATTGTGTTTAGGAAGCTCAGAAATGTGTCCACATTTGTCGCCAAACCACCTCCAAATGTGGTTTTCGTGATCAGATCTTCAGGACGAATTTGGCAAAGATTTGGAGCATTTAGACCTGAACGTGGTGCAACAGTCAGTTGTGGTCTTGTTTTACAACAAAGATGACGGTAACTATGGAAACTTTCTTGGCGGTCTGCTGTTTCCCCACACATGTGCTCAAAGAACACAAGAAATAGAAATCAGGGTGATTTCCTGATGAGAAATCACCACTGTATGAGTCTGAGTGACTGGAACGTGGACTGACACTTTATTGGATCTTAACATTCAGGACAAAATGGGAGAGTTTAGACCTGAACCCAGCACTGTCTAGTGAGTCAGTTGGTGGCAAATTCAAGTCAAGTCAAGATTCTTTATTGTCATTACTGTATTTGCAAAAATTACACACGCCAAAGCGAATAAATGTTCTTCAACGGCTTCTCACAGTGTAATAAATAAGAAAAAAGAAAAATGGAACGCTAAGAACTAAAATCCTTAAATTAAAAGATTAAAAACCCTTACCAAAGATGACATAACTATTGAAATTTGATCGGGGTTATGTGAGGAAGTCTGCTGGTACCCAATCATGCAAATAAGGATAATTTTCTGATGAGAAATCGCCGCTGCCTGACCGGAGCACGGACTGACACGGACCCTATGGATGGTTTGTCTTCATGCAGTCCAGGAACGTGTCCACATTTGTCCTCAAACCACCTCCAAATGTGTTTGAGACCAGGTCTGAAGGACACTCTCAGGACAGAATGGGACTATTTAGACCTGAACTTCACACGTTTTGGTCAAAAGCAACAACAAAGTTGACATAACTTTGACAGTTTGGTCGAGGTTATTTGAGGAAATCTGCTCGTGTCCACACATGCGCTCAAACAACACAAGATATAGAAATGATTGTGATTTCCTGAAGAGAAATCACCAGTATATGAGTTGACATGGACCGATGTGGATCAGGACAGGAGTGCGTCCACATTTGTCCTCAAACCATCCCCTTTTGTCCTGTGATTGGACCTTCAGGACTCATTCAGAACAGACTGGAAGCATTTAGACCTGAACTTAGCGCAGTATAGAGATTTTCAGATGACTCAGGTCAGACCTGAAAGAAAGTCTGTGTTCTTCTGTGTAAGAATGAAAACATCTGACACAAGTAAGAAGGAAACTTGCTGGAGACAACTTTATAAATGAAAGTAAACCAACGTTGAAGTTTTCGGAGGTTTAGTGCCACCTCCTCGTCCTCCTCCTCCTCCTGCATGCCGTCTCCTCACTCTGAAACCTCACAGAGTAAATGGCAAAGGTCTGAAGTGTCAGGTGTCGGGCAGTGGGTGCCGTGATTCAGCCTGGTAATGTCAGAGTCAGGGAGCACACGAGGGCAACGACAGGTCCTTTACACCCTCACCAACCCAGAGTGTGTGCAGTGTGAGTCCACTTGTATCATGTGTGAGTGAAACTAACACTGTTTCTGTCAGTTTGCATCCAGAATCTAAAATAAACAAGTAAAACATGATTTGACTGTACACACACACTCTCAATTAAACACTCAGTGCACCGGATTCTACTGTACTTTACTGAATAGTTCTGGAGTAAATGAAAGTCTGTGCTTGTACCGCACTTTTCTAGTCTTGCTGACCGCACAAAGCTGCGTTACACTACACCTTTTTTTTTTTTTTTTTTTGCCATTCACCCATTCACACCCACTCACACAACCATCAGGAGCAACGTGGGGTCAAGTGTCTCGACACGGGCACGTTGAACGACGACTTGCTCTACCACTGAGCCACTGTCGCCCCTGACACGACTTCAATAGAAAACTGTAAATTCAACTTCATAAAGTATATTAGTATGGTTAAGTAGTATTTGTCCTGGCTAAATACTATTGTAACATCACAGTTTAACCCACTCACACAACCATCAGGAGCAACGTGGGGTCAAGTGTCTCGACACGGACACGTTGAACGACGACTCGCTCTACCACTGAGCCACTGTCGCCCCTGACACGACTTCAATAGAAAACTGTAAATTCAACTTCATAAAGTATATTAGTATGGTTAAGTAGTATTTGTCCTGGCTAAATACTATTGTAACATCACAGTTTAGCCATATTACTGTCATTTAGCAGTATTTATCGTAATAATTAGAGTACATTATAAATATACGTATATATGCCCTATACTGTAACTGTGGTTGAGCATTTTATTTCTTGAAAAACATAGAATATTACTGTGATTTAGCAGTAGTGTTCTTAAAAATACACTATGTTATTGTGATTAAGCAGTAATTTCTGTGATAATTATAGTATATTTTATAGTTTTCAAGACAAATAGTAAATATTTGTCTTGAAAAATACAGTATATCAGAAGGATAAAGCAGAATTTTCCTGTATAAATACTGTGTTTATACCCTACCTTCATAGTTATGCCATATTACTTTGGTTAAGCAGTATTTTCTTGGAAAAATAAAGTGTATGACTGATTTATCAGTATTTGTGCTATATTGATACAGTATATTACTGTGGTTAAGCAGTGTTTTTCCTTGAAAAGTTCCTTGCTTAAGTTGCAATTAAGCAGTATTTTCCTGTATAAATACTGTATTTTTCTGTGCCTCCACAGTAATCATGCCATACAGTAATTTCCAGTATATACACTATGTTTTTACTCTGCCTCCAGTTATGCCATACTACTGTGTTTCAGCTAGCTTTAGTTACATTTTACTGTAACTTCACAATAATCACTTCATAAATATATATAAATGTGAGCAAGTATATTGTATTTAACTGTAAAAATGATATTAGACAAGTTTCCTGTAACAGCCTCACTTACAGTAATTTCACAGTAAAACTGGTTTATATCCCAAATTATCACAGTTAAAAGTCTGTGGAATGAGAATAATGTCATTTGGTGTGAAAGTGTGAGGGAGATGATGGGTGGATTTACACCAGTGGAGTGGATGTTTGTGTGACCTGGAGCGTCAGATCGGACGTGAGGAGGCCAGAGGTGCAGAGTGATTTAAACTGTGAGGGACTTTTATGTCAAAGCGAAGGAAGGAAATGTGTGTTTCATTTGCATTTCTGAAAGAAAACTGAGCTGAAGTCACACGTGTATCAGTGTCGTTAAAGAGGAAGCACGACATAACTCAGGCCAGAGATACCAATACTTTTCCCTGCAGCAGCTTTCACTAATATGACATCATCATTTAACGGTGCAACATGGCGGCTTGAGGACTGTGAAAAGATCACACATTTTTACCATTCAGTAATAAACCACAGAGCGGTTTTTTATCCGAGAGTGATCCTCTGCACTCACTTCCTCTAAATTTGCAAACAAAAGCAAAATATTTCAGCTAATTGCCCTTGAAATGGGTTTTTGCTCCGTCGCCAAATCCTGCCTTTGAGGGGAAAAAATAAATAAAAGAAATATAAAATCTAAAAAAAGCAGGATAAGACTCACACACACATAGACAGACTTAAGAGACTAAATGTATTTGAATATTGATTACTTACAGATGGAATTGAGCTGTGTTTTTCTGTAATTCGGTGCAGTTGTAACACGTTATATGTTACTAACTCATGACAGGAAAACACTCTTCTGTCAAGGAGTTTGAGAATCCCAACCTTTACGTGTTTGACTGATTTACTGTGAAATAAATATGACAGAATTGAAATTAACAATTTAAAAAAAAGCAGTTTCTGAGCAGGTGGCTAGGAATCGTATTTCTAGGTTGCTCCGATTTGTGTGTTACGATATAAACATTAGCGCTGTATTTGTGTGTGTATTAGCCTGTTTACTTTGAATGCTAGCAAACAGGCGACACCGCTTCACAATTATTGACTTTTATATTTCTTAGTGTTTAGTGTGGGTACTTTTCCCCATTCAATCACAAACCATTGTTGCTAATAGATTTAAATGGTTTGTATTTAGTACATAGCCCTTTTTTTTTTTAGTCTTGATGACCACTTAAAGCTTCTTTACGCAATAGTTTTGCCATTCATTCATCTTTCATACCCATTCACACGCTGCTGACACAGCCAACACACACAACCTTTTGAGCCGCCGTCACCCATTTAACGAGGTAAGATTAAAATTTTCCGTGCAGGTCCGAATAAAAAACACAGCGCAAATTCCGCTATGCTAAACGCTAGCTTTGCTAAAGCTAATGTTAAAGACAAGGCCCTGCCTCATGCTTATAAACTGTTGTACGAGTTTTGTTGGGGTCGTCATTCAAGCTACACGTCAATATAATGTATAACAGCAGATTTGTTGGAAGCAGCAGAAACATTAGCTTCGCAAAAGACAGAGTTACATATCACTATCTCACATTAACTCGCAACGTCCGTTTTACGCTGCTTTTTCACTGAATTAAGCAAAGTTCTTTGTGACTTTTCAACTGTTCCTGCGTGAATTTAGAATAAATACAATCTAAATTTATGTTAACATTGATAATGATATTGTTTGTTCAGATTCTTATTGATGCTTCTGTACAAACCAGTTAAAGAATTGGTACTAAATATGTACTGTTTCTCTCTGGCCAACTTTACTTAATCCAAATGAATGTGTTTTTAAACTCTCAGCTGGAGTCTTGGAGGAACACGTCCGGGTTTGGATGAGAAGGTGCCACAGACCCGTGGATCGGGAGAAACCACACACTGAGCCTCACAGAGGAAGTGGTGTTCCTCCTGCACACAGCGAACTATTAAAAAAAGATGTTATCAATAAAATAATAGACTCATTCTAATTCCTTTAAAGGGTGTGGGTTCTGGTTTGGTGCAACACAAAAGTTCACTTCAGTTTGGGACGTGAACTCCTCGCTTCACTCTGATGACCATGATCAGGACCCTTTACGTGTTTTGTCTCACGCCATGTTTTACTGTCTCACCCCGTTCTCCTTCCCTTCCTCCCCCACTTCACTCTCTGTGCTTGTGTATCCCACCCCTGCTACATATCACTGCTTGGACTCCCACTGAATGGAAAACAGCTGGGTCAGGGACTGCCCAGAGCACATTATGCCCGATTTTTCAATGAATTCCCATCTACCTCTCCCTCCTCCTCCTCCTCCTCCTCCTCCTTCTCCTCTGTCCAGTGCACTCCCCTGCTCCCTGTCCTCATTTAAGGTGGGGCTGTGCAGCTGAAACAAAAGAAAAACAGCCTGTATGAGAACATGTTTCTCATCCACATATGGTACTCGCTCCGTGTTTCTGTGAATTCATTTCCCAACCCTACTCCCTGGTGATTCTCTGGTGTTATGGCTGGTTCTGCTTTTGACAAGTTGAAAAACGTGGAGATATAATGCAGCTGAGCTGTGCAGCCAAGTATGCATATCGTTAAGTAACATGTCAGTTATTACTTTGTCCTGATACCCAAACTATTTCACCTGCTGTGGCAGGCGGAGGCCAGCAAGAGGACTGAAACACCCATAAATCACGACTTGTGTACAGCCCTGTAGAATTATGGGATGTTTGGGCCATAGAATGTATATAAGAAAAGGACGTACGCTGGGTTCCATTCACATCGGTGCTTGGAAGTCAGAAGTGGGAGTGACGTCACCCCAGAGTTCGTCACATTCCGGAAGGAAACAGAAATGTATCTCAGGCTAGCCATTGCTAGCGACACAGTCAATATCCACGTGTCTACAATGAAAAATTAAACAGTCCAACTGTACGACTGATTTACTGTGGAACAAATACAACAGTGGTGATAGTAACGGTAAAAGTAGCTGTGTTTGTACGGTGGCAGCCGTCTGGAAATCCCATGTCAGGGTTGGAGTTGGACACTACAAACGGAACGCTCCAGCGTTCTTGTGGTTGCAAAACGTACTTCCATTCTGAAGCCACGAGTTTCACAGTTTGATTGGCTTCATGACGATGTTTCTGCAATCAGATGTTCACAGACATGACCTGCAAACACCGGTTGTCCACTCATCATGTGCCTGTTTTCATCAAAATCGAAACCGTCTCCTTGTTCTAATGAAGAAGAGCTAAAAGTAGTGATTGAGACCCTTAACTCCTCAGGAAAATGTTCATTTTCCCATTGACTTCAATTCTTTTCACAACCAGTGGCATCGCCCCCTAGTGACTATTCAATTTCCTGGTTGGCTCAGGATGAAAGAAGAAGACTACATCCATTATTAATGTACATTCCATGTCCTGAATAGAAACGATACGTTGTTGTCAACGGTCAAGAGTCACAAAGAAATACAAAACAATGAGGTGTGCCACAGGGATCTATATTAGGGCCTTTATTATTTCAGATTCACATGACTGACTTTGCTGCAGTGTCTTAGTCCACATTCCCTTTACTCTTTGCTGACACAAAAAGTAAACTTTAACATACTGTTAAAAACACCAAAATCAATCTCCTCAATACAGCAATGTTTTTCACATTGTGTTCTGTTCTGGTCTGAGTGGATTATTGGTTGCCAGGTTGACTCATTTTTGTGTACACTTCCTTGTTTCACTTGTTTTGGTATGACTACCAGTTCACAGCATCTAATGGCATTACAGTAACACATTTTGAAAAAGGTGCTGTTGCTGTTCAACTGGTGTAAGTGAGTCAGTTCATGGATGTCATGACCTCTGTTTAACACCCACTTTAAACATGCGCATCTGAAGCAATTGAGTCAAGAGCAACTTGTGAAATAAAGGGAAATTCACGGTGTCATCATTTGCCACTGGCGATGGCAGAGGCCCCCGTTCAACTAGTGGTTTCACTTCAAGGTGAAATGACGTTCATCTCTTTCCACACGAAAAGAAAAAAATAATCAACTCAAATTGATTCCTGGAGCATATTTAAAATGTCACTTAAAAAAAAGTCCTGTTGCAAACTATACAAACACAGATTTTGTATAGTTTTTTTAGAGTTAATTTAGTCCAAATCAGAATTGGTGTTAAATGGACTTCACATTACGTTACATGAACATTTACTTTCTTTTTCGACAGAGTCAAGCAAACAGACAGAAATGCTTCAGTGGCTTCTTCAAATGTAAAGCTTCATTCACAGTGTGTTTCCTAGTTCCTCAGAGGGAAAACGTTCATATGGATCAACATTCTCTGCCTGCACATGCAATACCTGTTTTTCTAGAAGTCGTGTTATCTGTTAAAGATGTTTGTCCTACTTACTGGTTTAACTGAAAATAAGGTCAATAAAAGACCAGATAAACCATGATAAAACATGAAAGCATCATCCACAGATACAACAATACATTCATGCTCTTGCCAACTCCATCGCCTCTGTTTTTGACCGTGAATCTACAGTAAGTGTTGACATTAGAGCGCCTGTACTCGGGTAAATACTGCATGAATGTTTTTATTACACTAAAAATTAATGGAATCAGGGGAACTGCCACATACAAAACAATAATAAAATACGTATAAAAAAAAGTCATACAAAACCCTCAGTCAACTAAAGCCTGTTTAAAAAGCATGGTCTTCAGCTGCTTTTTAGAAGAATCAACACAATTTAAGCAGCATAATGTAAAAGGTAAGACATTACATAGAATGATCGGTCCCCTCTTGTTTTAAAGTTAGTTTAGGGACCTTTGACCTGATGACCTAAGACTGCGAATGGGAGAGTGGAGGTGCAGCAGATCAGAGATGTAAGAAGGAGTTTGACCATTTAAGGCTCTAAAAGTAAGAAAAGTAAGAAGAAGAAGTTAAAAATGGATTCCAAAGTTAACTGGTAGCCAATGAAGAGATGCTAAACTGCCTCACAGCCTGCAGAAGGTCACGCGTTTGTAACACACAGTCCTGTGCATAAGTCTTAGGCCGCTTTTGTCACTTTTGTGATCGTTGGCGTTCAGATTGAAAAGATGTGACTAAAAGTCAGTCTTCTACTATATGATCAACCTGTCAGTGAGTTGAACTTGTGCAACATGTGTATGTAATGCTCCAACATGTCTGGAGTAAACCAGGTATAATAGACCTTTTTCACAGCAGCTATTTGTTGGCATGAAATAGTAGGAGAAACACAGGTTTGACCAATAACATTAGGGTTCCATTCCAGGTTTTAAAGAGCCATGATTGTGTTATTGTTCAAGTGGAAATGTAGCTCACACTAAATATTTGACATTATAGAAGCATTTTTGTTGAAAAAGATGTTATTTTCAAACTGCATATGTGTTTCTCCATATTTTCAGGATATGTTCCAATAAAGTGACGGAGAAATAATTGTACAGTATGGTCATTATAGCATTGCTGAAACAACAAATCTAATGGTGGCCTAAGACTTATGCACAGAGCTGTACATGACAGATAAATACAATGAAACTGAGAAAATAATAATAGATCATTTTCTTTTTTGGGTCTGACATACACATGGTTCGTGTTCCTAAAATTCGTCGACCTCTGCTAGGGATGGCTGTCCGTTATCGCGTTAAGAAGTTTTAACTTGACAATAAACAGCTTAGCTGAAATGGCGTCAGCTTGCAGCGCAGTGACTGACGTGAGTGATGAGGAGGATTATGAGAATGCTGGATGCTCTGGTGGTGTGAGCTGAAGACAGAGTGAGAAGCAGAGCAGGGTCACGGGAAGTACGGGGAGGAGGAAGTGTTGCTGCTGCTGCCGCCGCTGCTGCTGCTGCTGCTGCTGACGAGGCCCAGGTGACAAATGGAGTGTGTACTGTGGGCAACGTGTGTGTTTGTGCGTCTGTGCCAGTGCAATTTCCTGCCTGTAGATTGACTAACGTGTGGGCACCTGCCCCGACAAATCCACCCATCCTGTTCCTCTCTTTCACACTCACGCACACAAACACACACAATGCATTTGCGATTACTGAAACATGCAAATACAAAAACCATACCTCGACGTGTATAAACTACACGAAAACACCTGCGAGTTACAGCCCCCCCCCTCCCCCCCACCCACCCCAACCTTAAAAAGAAAGTTGTGTTTCACAGCAGTTCACATGGTGATATCAGAGACTTTAGCATCAGGAGTTCATGAATTAGTCATTGACAGATGCTGGAGCACAAACCAAAAAACCAAACAGGGACTTTACATCATAAATTCTGCACATTCAGCATGGAGGAGCAGCGCAGCGGCCAGACAAGCCCGGACAAGGCTGTGTGGCCGTGGGGGAAAGAAGTTGATGGCTAGCCTGGCTGGGTGACACACACACACACATGTTTGTGCTTCTATCAGAGTGAGGACCCTCCTAGACATAATACATTCTCTAGCCCCTTACCCTAAACTAGATGCCTAACCCTAACCCTAACCCTGACCTAAACCCAATTCTAACCCTAACCCTAAAACCAGGTCTTAACCCTGAAAAAGCCCTTTTAAGGAGTGAAAAAAAAAAGTGAGGACTGGCCAAAATGTCCTCACTTTGTCAAAATGTCCTCACTTTGTAGGAATTATACGAATTTTGGTCCTCACTCTGCAGCAAGTACAAGAACACACACACACATATGCACGCACACACACACAGCCCAAACATTAGAGGTAATAATGAGATCTTTATCTATTAGGAGAAAAGAAGAGAGAGCCTTTATACTGAAGCCTGGAGGGGAATAAGTTTAACAAACTAATGAGCTGGCATGCTAACAAGTGCAGTTCAGAAGGTGATCAGCTCCGTGTGTGCGTTTCTGTGTGTGCGTCGGGCCTACTGAAGGTGCGTGACCTGTAACTCAGTGAGCGCGGTCTCACGTGAACACACTTGTTAGCCACACAGTGTGAGCGTGAAGCTGCCAGATCCTGTTGCATGAATTTGGACGCTGTTGAGTTTTGTGACACGTTTGCCTGAGGCTGCATCCACATTTGAAAACAGCGTTTTCAGGTTTTCAAAAAAAACAACACTACACGACCGTATCACGAATTTTTTTGGTATGTAACCGGGTCATCCTACCAATGTATATATAATTACACAAAATCTGTTTCTCTTTGTTCGTCATATGTACAGTATTTCTGGTCTCAAAGTCATTATTATGTCTGTTCCTGCCTAAAAATGTGTACATGACAACAGAGTAGCATTTAAAAATAGTAGTTTTAACGGTTGAAAGTCGCTAGCTTGATGCCAGCACAAACCGAACTAACTTCCGGGTTTGTCGATATCTTTAACCTCATTTTATTTGTATAGGCGCTTGAGTGGACAGTACCATTTACATGGACGTCCTGCTTGTTATTCATTTCCTCAGAATAAACGAAAGAGGTCCCGGTGTCACGCCATTATTCGAACCAACACAAGGCAGAAGCACACCGGTCACATCTCCTCTCTCACCTCCTTTGGCGGTAGCTAACAGCTAAGCTAACAGATGAGTCAGCAGATTTGCTTATTTCTTTGCTATATCTACAAACCAAACTACTTCCACACGCAGATGCGGCGCCGTCATCAATATCCACTTGCGAAAACAGCATTTTAAGGCGAAAACAATCCATGTTCGTTTTAGGTCCATATCGGAAATAGTGCTGTCACCTTTTCAAAAACAAAAGCAAATAAAAAATAAATAAAATAAAATAAAAATTAAATGGCGTCTCCTCCGTCACTTCACTCAGGTACGCTAACGGCTATGCTAAGATTTATTTTTCCAGTTGTAATTTAACAAACTTTTGGAAGCGATTTGTGTTCATTTGTTTACCCAATGAAAATTAAAAACGGTGTTGCAGATATTGATGTAAATAATGCAGAAATTTACGCCTGTTATTTATATTTTGATTTGAGTCATATAGATTCATGCTAGTTTATTTCAGACTAGGTGAAACAATCCCTTGTTCTTTGCAAATCCTTGAGTTTATTTAGTATTATTTTTTTTTAATGCGTCGCTTCCACTGACTACATTTGCCTCGTTGCTCCGTCATTTCGCCAATTACGCCAAGAGTTCTAGTACGAAGAGTTCTAGTTTTGTTGTACAACGGACCACAACACTTCAATCAAGCAGAATGTAGCATGAGCCGGACCGGACGTCAAACACTGATATAGCAATAAAGCATCCGGTTACTTTTTAGAATAAAAGTCCCCATGTTGAGACTATAATAGAAGTACATGAACAACACTCTTGCAAATCTTTTCTCTGTCAATATTTGCGGGGCATCTCGAGTGTTACACGTGAAAACTCCGCGAGCCGAACACCTAGTGTGAACACTCTAATCTGTTAACATGGATGTCGACAGTAAAAACATGACAGAATGCGGCGGCGGTGCACACGTGACGCATTTGGTGTGAATCGCACCAAAGAACTTTGATTTAGTGCGATTCCAGTTGGACTAGCATGTTTACAATTTACATTTCAAGTCCGGTTTTTGTCGGAGCGAGCGCGATAATTAGAGATTTTCTAACGTCTCACAAACACAGCGATCAGTTTGAAAGGCCTCGGCGAGTTTTAGATACTTTCAAACTTTTTTTAAAAAAAAACTCCGTTTTGATGGCTCTGAAACAGCGGTGTAGTGTGGACAGCGGGCGTATTTATGTGTTTTCGAATGAAAATGAGTATTGTCGAGGATGAAGCAAGAGCACAGATTCTCATGTGTGTGTGAGAATTTCCCTGAGCGCACAGGAGAAAGTCATTGAACTGTAAAGTAAATGGTGTCCATTACCTCTTCAGTTTGGAGTTAGACACTTAAAAGCAGCCCATTAGTATTCTGTTCACTTTGACAGATGTAATAAATTACCAAGTGCCTCATCATTTTCACTTATGTGTGTGTGTGTGTGTGTGCTCACGGCATTTGTGTGGTGACTATCAAGGTGAAAAAACAGGGTGTTTTTTTTTTTGTCTGTTTCATTTTAAATCTCCCAAATGCCATTCTCTCTCTCTCTCTTTTTGATTAACACTTAAAACAAACAACAAATGGTGGGAAGCCGTTGGAGCAGCTCATTAATCGTCACGTTGGTGGTTTCATCTGTGGCTCTCCACATGACGGTAATATCCTCAAGCAGCACACCCGACCGCAAATTGCTTCCCATGTGGGCGATAAAAGTAGTTTCCGCTGGAAAGACGGCATCTGCCTGGTGAATGTAAAGTCAATAAGAGACTGAAATGTATAAAACGTACGTGGACGTGAGGGTGAGAGCGTGTTCTGGGTGTGCACATCATGCGGGATGGAGGGGTTTCCTCGCATGCCAGAGATGACATGTGTGTGTCATCCAGCTGTAGATTAGACCCCATTAGCCTCAATGGCTGCTCTGCTGTTTAGACTGAGTGTAAACACACAGAGACAGAGAGACAGACAGAGACAGAGAGAGAGAAAGAGGGATGATCCCTCTGTCCTCTGTCTCCATCTTAACCCACTGATAACATTTGTTCACACACACACACACACACAGAAACACACACCGAGTGAAACAACGCTTCAGTAAGTGTGTTTGTGTGTGTGTGTGTCTCCACTCGGTTGATCGCTCTCATGCCCTCCACTGGCATCATCATCATCATCATCATCATCACTTCCTGTATACCAGCTGCAGCTCGTCTCTCTCTTCCTCTTTCTCTCTTTTTTTTTTTCTTTCTTTCTTTCGCTCCACTTTTTTTTTCTTCCCACAGTCGTGCTAAAGAAAAGGGCTGAAACATGAGCGTGGTGCCCCTGTCAACTACTGCATAAATAATGTCCGTGGTTTCACTGTAAGTGGAGAAATGAAAAGAAAAGCAAATGTTCGGCAGAGCGAGTGCGTCAGGTGATGTGGGTAAATTTATACTGTGAACTAACTGCTGTCATTGAAGCTGCTGTTGTTAGTCTCTGTTTGCTCTTGAACAGAAACGACGTGACAGTATTTGTTTGCTTTGTCCTCCATCTGAAAACCTGAGCGAGGGAGTGCTTTGGCACGGCTTGAAACTACTCGGTTTGGTATCAGGCACGTCCCAGTACGTCCTCGACATGGGCAGGGTAGTTGGAGCACAGATGTACGAAACTGATGTGCTGTCATTTTATCCACGACACAAACACACAAACTCAAAGCCGTTGTTTTCTTTGTCCTGAATCGTTTTTCCTCAGTTTTATAAACAGATGAGTTCACTGAATGGTTCAGTACTTCCTGCATGAGCGGAGCACAGACTCCGTCTGACACAGTCACTGAAGTGAAATACGGCTGAACGGCTTGTGATTGGGCTCACCATCTCCGTCTTTCAGCAGCGCTGTCGCTAAATACACCCGACTCCTCTGTTAAATATGGACATTTTACAAATGTCCTTGTTAAATGTTGCAGATTAACGCACGTTTTCAGGATTTTCAAGTCTTTTTAACTCATCTACAGTTCGCCATCGTTCGCTTTGATTCTCGTGTCGGACTTTGTCGCGCTCGGGACTCTTCCAGTGACGACGCTCTCTGACCAATCAGTGGCCGGCAGTCTGTCCACGTCACGTTTTAGTATCTGCTCCGCTCGACCGGAACCTTCACAGAGCAGGGACTGAAAAAAGTTGAGCCACGTTGAGGAGGAAGTACAAAGTCATGGAAAACGACCTGACTGATACCAAACCGAGTCGAGTCGAGGTGTTCTGTGCCGAGCCATGCAGGAACTGTATAGTGGAAAAAAAGCCATTAGTATACAAGATGAGTCTTCAAAAATATCATAGTGGACAATCCTCTAAAATCCAACAGGATTACTGGAAAAATGGCTCTTTTATTTGATTAGGTTATAAAAGGGCATGTAGGTGTATTACAGCACAAACATGGGCATTTGATGAGCCTTTTGTTTAGTAGTTAAATTCTGTCATTCTGTCCCTGCTGTTGGCCACACGACTGGTGAAAGCCAGTGTCCGGGACTGAGACTGGTTCACAATATCAATGAGCAAGCATTTCATAAAAGCTCAGCTTATCCCTTTAACACTGGAAACAGTGGGAGGCAGCTAACATGGCTGCAGTCAAGTGTGGCGAAGAAAAAAGGAAAGTGAGCCTCCTGGCACACGTGAAGCTCAGTAATTAACAGGTTATATACTTTTATTTAATCTGCACAAAGATTGAGGTGTTAAAAACAGCAGTTTGTGGTTTTACAGCCGGTTAAGTGTCAGACTATTAGTTGGCCAGGTGCAGCGATTTACTGGAGGAAGTCCACACATGTGCTTCTTTTTATTCTCCGTCTAAACAAACGGGAGATTAACATGTTAATGAGGGAGGTTTTAAGATGCTGCTGAGTAGATGTGTGATATCGTTCTCTGTTTGTTTTCAAACATCTGTTTTTGTTTTCCACCTTCAACAACAGAGGGCAGCTATTTAACTCTAGTCATTTCATTGGTGTAGCGCTTTTCATTTAATTAAAAGGGGCAATGAGGAAATTACAGATAAACAATTAAAAATGTATATATATATACACATATATATATATGTGTATATATATATATATTCTTTTCAAAAAAGTCTAATAATAAACAAGCAGAATTAAACTGAATGTACTACGCCAAATAATAAAAGTACAAGTGCAGCCTTATTAGCATTGTAAATTGTAAAATGTAAACATTTTCCAACATTCCAAACATTTCCAAAACTTGTTAAATTTGTCCTTTGGGAAATAACTATTTTTTCCAAGAGCAAAGTGCAAAGTCATGTCTCTTCAGCACTGGGAAATTCCTCCAACATCTCACTCCTTCCATGAGGAGGTGAAGCATCTTTTCACCTCCATGAAAACAAACACTGAGAAAAGACTCCAAGTTGTTGAAAATCAAACTGCATAAGTTAGGATCAAGAGGAACTTCTTTACGAACTTCTTTGCTGACGACGAATTGGGTCCAAAAGCAAAATACAATGGAACTGCAATACTTTTGCACAGAAACAGTTAAAGTGATTAATCTGTATCTAGTCTAAAGTCACCAGTTGACAGATATGATGGAAATCGTTGCTTTAAGAAATCATATAAACAAGTTTATTGACATTTGGGCTAAATTTGGGGAAAACATCTAATTGAGATTAATTAGAATTTGAAGAAGAATTTGATTATTGATAATAGACACATGTTTTGAGTCAAGATTCGGTTCCTTATTCACTGTGTAATAAAATGCAGTTGTGCAAAGTTGAAAACTTAATAACTTTGCAGAACTGAACAATAATTCATCATTGTTGCTGTGTTTATTTGGTGGAATTCTAATTGTATTTCTTATTCATTTGTATAGCTGTGGTGTATGTCCGCACATTTCTATCCTAATAATTAGTATTGTAATATATATTATTCCGCTCTTTGTTTTGCTTTTTATATATCTTCTTAATGTTTTATTTATATGGTATATTTTATCATTGTTTACATGTATAATGCATTCATCGCTTATAATCTTTATTGAATACTGCTGTAACTGCCCGAAACCTATAAAAATTTAATCTATTTATCTATCTGTCTGTTGAAAATATGATTTTTTTTTTTTTCAACATATGCAAGAAAACAATCAAAAATCTGATCATTAAATTGCAGATTTTGTTAATTGCACTGTTTCAAAGTGCTGTTTTGGTTTCAAAAACCAAGAATTGTTCAGCTGTAGTTGACAGATTCGATTTGCCAACTGTCTCGCCATGTAATGGCAGCACGGGCAAACAGGCAAATATAGAATAGAATAGAATAGAATAGAACAGAACAGAACAGAACAGAACAGAACAGAACAGAATAGAATAGAATAGAGCACAAATGTACAAATTTAGGGCAAAGCTTGCAATGGTAGTAAAAAAAACCTAAATAATAAAAAACACAGAATCATAATTAAACAGACAACAGGCCAACAATAAAACAAGGAACATTATTGCACTGGGTTGTTATAAATGAATGAAAACTACTGCATTATTAAAATATTATTAAAAAACATCTTGGTTTTGTACTTGACGTTGTTTGGTGTTGACTACAGCTATAGACTTGATGTGAACCACGACTCCAGATGTGGACACAGTCAGACAAGAGCCTGGACATCGCAGAGACAGAGACAGAGACGACAGAGACAGAGCGAGTGGACATCTTCAGTCAGTTCTGCCCCAGTTTACTGGCAGCGAGCCCCACTGTCTGTGCTAAAAGTCACGTCGCGAGGAGAGAGAGGAGCCCGGAGACGCGGGGGGAGGAAGGAGGAGTGGGATGTAGAGGGCACAAGGAGCAGGACACAGGAAGTGGAGAAAGATGAAGAGCTGGGAGACAATGTGATGCACAGGGGGTGCTGAGACCGAGGGAGGGGAGGCGAGGGGAGGAAAAGCAAGCAGAGGGAGAGTGAGGAGGCAGAGGAGGAATGTTGGACACGGAGGAGCAGAGAGCAGCAGAGGGAGAGCAAAGGGTGTGTGCATCTGGCACTGGGAGGCAGGGAAAGATAGCGTGGGCCAGGCTGGCCGGACGTGTGTGTTTGTGTTTGATTGAAGAGGGATGTGAGACACACAGACCCCTCACTGCACGGCTGGACTTTTACTGGACTGAGGCCACAGAGACACGGACACTCGCACACACACGCACACACTGGTTTGCATGACTTCAGAGGACACTGCGTCGACTTCCATTCACTTCCTGCAGACTTACTCTAACCTTAACCATAATTACTAGTGTCCTGACCCTTACCCTAACCTTAACCTAACCCTAACCTCAGCCTAACATGTCTTCACCTTAAAATGGAGTCATTTACATTAGTCCCCATAATGTGAGTGTGGAGACAGATTTAGGTCCCCACAACATAAGAAATACCAGGTACAAACACACACGGGCTGTTTTTACATTCTTTGTGTGGACCCTCAAAGACATAATGTATTCCCAACCCCTGATCTTAACCTTAACATCACAACTAAATGCCTAACCCTTAACCTAATTCTAACCCTAAAACCAGGTCTTAACTCTGAAAAGTCCTTTGTCTTGGGGGACCAGGCAAAATGGTGCCCACAAAGATCGGTTTGGATGTGTTTTGGTCCCCACAAGGACAGAGAAATAAACACACACACACACACTGGTTTGCAAGACTTCAGAGGACATTCCATTGACTTCCATTCATTTCCTGGAGACTTACTCTAAACTTAACCATAATTACTAGTGTCCTAACCCTAACCCTAACCCTGACCCTTAACCTTAACCTAACCCTAACCTCAGCCTAACTTTAAAACATGCCTTCACCTTAAAATGGAGTCATTTACGTTATGGGGACTTGATTTTTGTCCCCATAATGTGAGTGTGGAGACACATTTAGGTCCCCACGACATGAGGAAGACCAGCCACACACACACTAATTTGACAGCCTAAAACAAAACACACACTGGTTTACTTGATTTTTGTCCCCATAATGTGAGTGTGGAGACACATTTAGGTCCCCACGACATGAGGAAGACCAGCCACACACACACTAATTTGACAGCCTAAAACAAAACCTTATCACTAACCTTCTAACCTTAACCGTGAGTACAATTCAAACTTTAGCCCTAAATTCAAACCAGTTCCTCAGAAATGAGGAACTGGTTTTAGGTCAGGTTTAGGTCTGACAGAAAAGGTCCTAAAGAGGTAACAAATACAAGGACACAGACATAGTCTATAGTCTTCTGAGGACATTACATTGACTTACTCTAAGCATGGAGGACTTGATTTTTGTCCCCATAAGGAAGACAAGTCCCCATAATGTGAGTGTGGAGACACATTTAGGTCCCCACAACATAAGGAAGACCAGCTACACACACAAACTTGTAGAGTGAGTGAAGAACATGGAGATGGAGGAAGTGACCGAGAGGGAATCAGAGGTAGAAGATGAACATGGACCGTTACAAAGCTGCATCTTTCTAAAAAACACTTCGAGCTGTACTATGTAACTCTTAGTTATAAACAAATGACCATTAGAGTCAAACAGTCGTCACATGAGTTCACACATCACCGATGGAGCCAACCATCTCCACACAAACCTCTCCGTGTTTTTCACTACATCAGCGTTCACATCTCGTGTCGCCCGGCGACATTGCTGCGCTGCACACAGGAAGTAAAGTCAGCAGTAAAGTCCGCAAAAAAAAAAGTTTCAGAGGAGAATTCTGCAGCTTAAAAAACCCCAGTGTGGATGAACCACTCCACTCACCCGCTCCTGCTCTGCTGCTGTATATACACAAACGCTCCCTCAGTCCGGTCTGACAGAGCCTGTTTTCACATGAAGGACGCAGCAACGTTACAAATAATGTTACACTGTATCGGTTTATGAAGAACAAACACCGACAACAAGGTCATGTTTGTTTCCCGCTTCTCAACTAGAACGTGGTGAAGGCGGAAGTGACATCATCTCAGTTGTGACTTCTGATGTACATGGAATGCAGCGTATGTGCTACTCTCAGTAAAGATGGGTAGGACGCGAGGTGACTCACTCCATACAACATAATGTTTCACACACGCAGTTTGTTGATAATGTTGACTAATCATTGTTTTCTGTCACAATAAAAGTTGGAACTCAATCATTAACTCTTCGGGAAAATGTTTACAAATGTTATAAATGAAGTCCGAGCTCATTTTCCCGTAGACTTCTATGTCTACTACTCGTTGGACATTTATTCTCTCTGGACTTTTTGTTGATTTGTTTTCTTTACCTCAGGATTTTTGCTCTGTTTCTGGTTTATTTGATTCCTGTTTTATTTTGTACTTCTTCCAAAACATCAAACCCATAAATAAAGAAAACATGGTTAAATGCAGTGTTGTAATGTGACAAAGTACAAATACTCTATTACTGTACTTACAGAAAGTACAAAAATTCATATTTCTGTACTTTATTTATATTTCTGGCTATTATTACCTTAACAATCTCCATTAGTACAGTTTTGCCAATCACCCATTCACCCATTCACTCATACTGATTCACACGCAAAATGGGTGAAAGTCTCTTATCCAAGGGAACATATACGTAGACTAGCAGAGCTAGGAATCAAACCCACAACCTTCCACTCTACCGCTGAGCTGCTGTCACTCAAGTCTGACATCTCACTTTTACTTCTAAAACTCAAAAGCTAAAAGTATATTTTGTGTCAGAAAATTACTTTTGACACTAAACCACAGTAAATGTCATACACTTGAACACTTTTACTCAAGTCATTTGGCAAACGGTGACTTCACCTTCGACCAAAGTCATTTCCTGGGTCAGATACTTGTGTTTTTTTTACTATACACGACTGGTTACATGACGTATGATCAGATATTAACCGAGAAGAGAAGAGGAAACAGAGGACGGACTAATGAGCTGCCAGCGAGGCCAGTGATGATAACAAGCGTCTGTTTTTACCATGACACTCCAGGACAATGACAGGTTTTCAAGGTTGCAGTCGCGCACCGAAAACAGGATGAACCTCAGATCACCCCATCGGCTCCTCTGTGTGTGTGTGTGTGTGTGTTACTGTAGACACCCGTGCCCTTACAGAATGGCAGCAGGATGAAGACGCTCGCAGCTGACACACACGGCGTCTTCTGCTATTTACTGATGAGTTTTCGGGTCGGCCGCGGTTGGACAGGACAGATGTGAACGTGTCGGTGGACAGACGGAGACGTGTGGCACATTTTTTTTTGCCCCCCACTGTCTGAGAATTCCTCCGTCTGCCCCCCTACTCCCCCCAAAGGTCGCTTCCTGTCCACCTAGGCAGAGTGTCCCTATCGCCACGGAAACAACTTTGAGAAGTGAGTACAGGAGCTGCTGAACATGTTGCTCTTCCTTATGGGACTCCAGAGGCCAGATCGCCCACAAGTGTGTGTACTAACACACACACACACACACACACCCAAACAGGGAGAGCCAGAACATCCAATAATGGCTCAGGGAGTGTTGGGTGGGGGAGGATGGGGGAGGGACATAGAGGGGCTCCATTGTTTCAGCCTGGAAGGCAGAAGTGTTGGGAGGAGGGTGAGGGAAAGTCAAGGAAGAGCTAAATTTAGCCTCACCTCCGCTCAAGTATTCCAAATATTCTTACTTATATTTGGATGCTCACGTAGTCAGTTATTGTTACTTCATCCAAGAATGACATCACCGAGAAGATGGACAGTCGTTGCCAAACTTACAATTTACCTCCTGATAAGTTCACGCTTTGGCTGTCGACTGTTCACATCCGTCATGAACAAATAAAGTCCAGTGTCTTTTGCCTCCTTTTATCACATCAATATAAATCACACTAGGATCTGTTGAACTGGAGGATATGATGCAGCTACGACATTTGATGATTATTCACTGAAGATGGAGGGACCTTTGAAATCTTCACAGTTTTATGTTGAGGAACATTTTTCTGAAATTGTTCCACAGTTTTGTAGACACAGTTTGTCTCAGATTGGTGAACTTCTGCCCATCTTTACAGAAATGCTCCTTTTACCCCACCTTTTGCCCTACGTCAGCTGGGATTAGGCACCACGACCCCTGCAACCTTCACTTGCTGTACAGACTGTAAAGCCCTCAAAGCACATTGTGTTGTGTGATGCTGGGCTACAGAAATAAAATTGACTTGATATGATATGATATGATATGATATGATATGATATGATATGATATGATATGATATGATATGATATGATATGATATGTTATGATTTCACATGACGACTTATCATGACTTGACATGACATGACATGACATGACATGACTTGACTTGACTTGACTTGACTTGACTTGACTTGACATGACATGACATGACTTGATTTGACATGACATGACATGACATGACATGACATGACATGACATGACTTGATTTGACATGACATGACATGACATGACATGACTTCACAGGACTTCACAGGACTTGACTTCACTTGACTTCACATGACGACTTGACTTGACTTGACTTGACATGACATGACATGACATGACATGACATGACATGACATGACTTGATTTGATATGACATGACATGACATGACTTGATTTGACATGACATGACATGACATGACATGACATGACATGACTTGATTTGATATGACATGACATGACATGACTTCACAGGACTTGACTTCACATGACATGACTTGACTTCACATGACATGACTTGACATGACATGACATGACATGACATGACATGACATGACATGACATGACTTGACTTGACTTGACTTGACATGACTTGATATGACATGACATGACATGACATGACATGACTTGATTTGATATGACATCAATGACATGACTTCACAGGACTTGACATGACATGACATGACATGACATGACTTGACTTCACATGACTTGACATGACATGACGACTTCACTTGACTTCACATGACGACTTGACTTGACTTGACATGACATGACATGACTTGACTTCACATGACATGACATGACATGACTTGACTTGACTTGACTTGACTTGACATGACATGACATGACATGACATGACATGACTTGACTTGACATGACTTGATATGACATGACATGACATGACATGACATGACATGACATGACATGACATGACATGACATGACATGACATGATTTAGGATGCCTCGCTCTAACACTGACACTGGGTTATTTGGTCCCTCATAAGTCATTGTTGTTTTCTTATGTTTATTCGGGTCCAGGTTGGGGGACAACCGCCTCAGTATCGTGGCCCAGACACCTCAACCAGCTCTCCTGCTGAGACACCAAGGCGTTCCCAGGCCAGCCAGGAGATATAATCTATCTGGTGTGTCCTGGGTCTGTCCTGGGGCCTCCTGCCCAAAACACGTGTCCCTCCTGACAGGAGACTGCAGACTCCCCATTAGAAGTCACTAATTCTTACACACTGGACCTTTAAGTATTTGCTTTTAATGACTGTAACTAAAGATTATGAGACAAACTACGCACTGACGACTTTAGACCTGAATCTGTGACAAGATGTTGTCGGTAAACATGGAGTTGAATCTTCATTCACATGTCTCGGGTCATTTCCTGCCGCTGTATGGACCTGACCTGCTGCTGCTGCTGCTGCTGCTGCTGCTGCTGCTGCAGAGGACCACACACACACACACACACACACACTGACCTACACTTCCTGTCAGACAGCGACTCCGTCTCATAGAGAAAGCATCTGTCTCCACTACGTCCCCTGCAGATTCCTCTGGTCCTTCTCCGTCCACCTCATTGTTCTTTTCAGACGAACATGACCACGAGGGACCGAGGCTGAAATGACGACAGACTCCTGAACAGGTGCTTTGTTCCTTAAAAACACACACATAAACACACACAGATTCATTGTCATGGTAACAGTCTCTTTTTGTGTCCATACAGGAAAAGTGCGTCTGCAAACTGTTAGTACTGGTAATAAAATAAAATATATATTAAAATTAAAATATTAAGACCTGCTTCTTTAAACTTTAAACATGTTGTGATTATTATTATTATATACACTACCGTTCAAAAGTTTGGGGTCACCCAGCAAATGTTGTGTTTTCCATGAAAACTCACAGTTTTATTTATCAAATGAGTTGCAAAATGAATAGAAAATATAGTCGAGACATTGACAAGGTTAAAAACTGTTAAACTGTTTTCCGCTGTGCTAACATAACTGCACAAGGGTTTTCTAATCATCCATTAGCCTTCTAACACAATTAGCAAACACAAAGTACCATTAGAACACTGGAGTGATGGTTGCTGGAAATGGGCCTCTAAACACCTATGTGGATATTGCATTAAAAACCAGCCGTTTGCAGCTACAATAGTCATTTACCACATTAACAATGTGGAGAGTGTATTTCTGATTAGTTTAATGTCATCTTCATTGCAAAACAGTGCTTTTCTTTCAAAAATAAGGAAATTTCTAAGTGACCCCAAACTTTTGAACGGTAGTGTATATGTTATAATTCAACAACAAGCCAAAAGTAGTAGAAGATACTAGATCACAATATCATTTTCTTCTAGATACATAGTAAGCAGATAAAGAGCTAACAGATCGTTAGCTGGCATCGATAGACAGATACAAGAGGAAGAAAATATCACAATCAAGTAAAACATAAAGTAAATACTATATAAATCAATATATAGATAGAATAATGTCTGTGCGCTGTGCAAACACTTCAACAAGTGTTACTCATTTTACGTCTATAAAGAATTTTACAACTACAATGAAATGGTTCCTTCAACTTTCTTTGACATTTATTGTGATAATTTTATTGGCTGATATGAAAATGTGTAGCGGGATAAAGTTTCTGGCCATTTCACAGAGCCCTAATTCACAACACACAAAGTGAAATAAAATGTCAGCAACTGATTCTGGTCCGCAGAGCGAAATACCTGCGTGTGAGGAGCAAAGTGAGCTAAAATGTTTGAAATACAATCTTCCTTAATGAAACTAAAATTAACTCTCAAAAGGAGCCACAAATTACTTTTTGTAAAGTGGAATATACTGCATGTAAATGTTTACACTAGACCTTATGTGCCAAACTCAAGGCCCGGTGGCCACACACGGCCCGCCGTAGAACTGCATTTGGCCCACGAGATAAAGTGTGTTATGTTTTTTATTGCGCCGCGACTGACTCACTTATTAGTACCACACATCAAATTCCCTTGCCCATAAAAGAAATAAATGAAATGTGGACTTTGAAAACACAGAACCAGAACCAGAGGAGGATTATAAGAGCGCTCGGTCCCTCATTTGTATTTTGCTTCCTCTCTTTTAGCTTTATACGTCTTGTAAAAATTAAGTGTTCTACTAGAATACAGCAGAGGAAAGACAAATTGAAATTGCCTTACTATACTGTTGATTTCAGGAAAATCATTCACAGAGTAAATTATTTACATAATATTTACTGCTCTTCTACATTTATGTTGTTCTGTGAGTTCTCCAACTGATGTGTACACAACTTTGAAACCGTCTTCCAGTGTTGATTTTTAGCCTCATCTTTGACTTTTCCATGAGTAAATCAGTAAATTTTACTTTATGAAAAAGGTGTCCATTGCATTCAGCAATATATATATATATATCTTTAATTTCAACTTTGATCTGTTTTATTTGTTTCTTTAGTTAATCTAGGAGCTCTGAATTGGATTCATTATTGTTGGACACAGTTTTTAATTTTGACACCCCTGCACTAGACTGTCACAGGTGTTTCAAGAGGTGAAAAGTAATACAGTGCCATAATGAGAATTCCAATATTTCTCACAGTACAGTAGTTTTCAAGCATATGCATAGACATACGTTTGATTTTACACAGCTGTACACATCATATACTGTATAAATTCAGCGATACAACTTTAACGGCCTGGTTTCCACCCTTGTGTCCTGTTTCTGTTTTTTTTTTTTATGTCATTGTCTTTTCTCTTGTCTGGCACAATTAAATAAAATGTCACAAAAAAGAAGAAGTAATAGTAATGCTTATAAATAACGATAAACCGATCAAACCTATTTGTAAATACAAATTTAATATACATTATATCTTATTATGTTAGTTATTTTGACAAATATAAATCTAACACAAAAAAGTGTACTGTGGCGTGGTGAGTGAAATTCATTCAAAAGAATAAATCGTTTTTTCATGGACAGTAAATCTTATTTCACCACCTTCATGCTCCTCCATCTTACACGCACTTATGTATTATGTTTGTTTTCATAGGTGCATGATGTGTCTGTGTGTGTGTCTGTGTGTGTGTGCATCTGGTTTACACATCAGAGCTCCAGTGTCTCGACCTTGACCTGGTAAAACTACGTGTGTGTGTGTTTAACGTGTTTCATTGTTCCACTGCAGCCGCCTGATGTCACTTGAGGTGAAGAGTTGAGGTTGTAAGAGTGAGAAGGTCAGTGTGTGAGAGAGAGAGAGTGGAGACGCTGCAGCCTGAGGAACCGTCCACATGGTTGGTGGCTATTTTCAACATAATCGTCTTCATGCAAACTAAAAACATCGTCGTCTACATTAAAAAAAAACAAAACACACCATTAATAAGTGCAGTCAGAATCAAGTCAGGCCAACAGGTGGCGATATAACCGTAACCGTAAGCAAAAATAACTGAATTTGAATGGAAGACGATAGAAAAATTAGCTTCTTCAGTTTTGTAAATGGCGTTCACATTAAGGAAAAAATAGACGACAGAGTAGGACACATATGAGTGGACACCGGTGTGATTGACAGCTGGTCTCGTCCAACAGGAGACTGGGGGCAGGTGATGCCAATAAATCAATAAATCGCAATTCTGGAGGCTTTAAAATGGGAGTTCGGATTCATACGGGGCGACGTCATAAATGCTAATTTTCACAGACTTCTGTTCAAACTGTTATTTTTTTAAAACTAGAGGAGTCGCCCCCTGGCGGCTAGTCAGCATATTTTTACTTCTGGGTTTTGACTCATTTGGACAATTGGAAGACTATTTCCACTTTTTATTTACCGTCTGTGATTAAAAGTTCATTTGGCAACGCTAACGCTAGCACACGTTTGACCACGTCTGATGCATTCACACGCCCCGCCTTGTAATCAAACATGACGAGTCCGACAGAAGAGACGGTGGCACAGTGTTGGACTAACGCTGAATTTGGCAAAGTCAGACTAACAAGCCCAGACGACGCGATTGTACGACGCGATTGTGCAAGCTAAACGTTTAAACAATGTGCGATGCTGGTACGAAGAAAAATACGAGAACCACGAGGAAAACGAGGAAAAAATCAGTCCGCCAGATTATTTGGACTGATGAGGAGAACAAATGCTTTGCTCTCCCACCTTAAAACTTTGATATTTTAAGTTAATTAACATCTCAGTGAGGCTCAACATGCTAACAACTAGCCATATGCGAAACCCAACAAGATGAAAGAGGATGTTTTGCCCCCTAGAGGACTGGAGGTGAATAATAATTCATTTAATAACTTGATTCCCCGACAGTAAGTTTGATTTTGTGCCAGTAACTGACTGAGCGTGCACTTAAATCCTTTTACCTGTTGAAACACCTGCACCTGTGGAGCTGAGTGAGCAAAAGTATTTGAAATACAAGCCTCTTCAATTAAACTAAGTGATTATAAAGCAGAATTAACGCTCAGCCACAGGGTAAAGGAGCCACAAATCGCTTTTTTTTTTTGGCAAACGGAATATACTGCTTTTTACTGTTTACACTAGACCTTCGCTAGTGTTTCAACAGGTGAAAAATAATACAGCAACACCCAAAACGTCTGTGATTATGATATTAATTACAGTGCTGTGACTGGAAATACGTATAATGACCATAAAGAGAGATATGTGCATTTGCAGAGATTTAAACTGCAGTTTGTTTGTGTCAGAAAGAATAAAAACACACAGGAAAAAAGCGACATTTTCAAAAAAACACACTCTCCTACGAGTTTCACAAGGTTTTAACGACATGCGGTGAATGTCCATGAAGCAGGAGACATTCTCAGCCTGTGTTGTCACACACACACACACACACACACACTGGTTTCCATGACTACAGAGGACATCACATTGACTTCCATTCATTTCCTGGAGACTTACTCTAACTTTAACCATAATTACTAGTGTCCTAACCCTAACCCTAACCTTAACCTAACCCTAACCTCAGCCTAACTTTAAAACATGTCTTCACCTTAAAATGGAGTCATTTGTGTTATGGGGACTTGATTTTTGTCCCCATAAGGAAGACAAGTCACCATAATGTGAGTGTGGAGACACATTTAGGTCCCCACAACATGAGGAAGACCAGCTACACACACATGCACACACACACAGGTCAGGTGTTAGAATCATCATTCCGTGTCGTTGAATTTTCCTTGTGTCCTCGAGCTTCTCTCATTTCATCATGTCTTCACGACGTGGTCGTCACGGTGACCACACGCTGCGGTCCGTGATCACAGCCCCGTGTTTACAGTCCTCACATATTAACACGTGTGTTAAAAACAGCATGGGGTTCCGCACGGTGCCGCGTCGAGGAAAAAATACAAAGTGACTCACCATTAAACATATTAAACCTATTAAACATGAAAAGCAAACATAACTATGAATTATAATATAACGAATGATTCTAAGTGAAACATTATTGTTCCCCATTTTATTTTTTTTATTAATAGTTTCTTACTTTGCCATGTTTGACTCATTTCATTTAATTCTTTTTTTTTAATTAATGCATTTTAACTATTTATTTTTCAACTTTATTTAATATTGTACAGAACTTTGGGGCAACAGACATTGATTGTAAATGTGCTGTATAATTAAACTTGACCTATAACTGGATATCTCACTTTAATATAAAGAGTTTCACTTTTTAAATTATCTTCACGTCTAAAATGTGAAAGGTTATTATTACAAAGATATTTTCATGTCATTATGACGTACCACCATATTTTGTCATAACAAGAAACTATATTTGATCTCAATCCAACATGAAAAGATCTCTCTCTTAATAAAATGTGAAACTAGTCATTATAAGTGAGATGTTTCACATTACAATATATATATGATGTCAGTAAAATAACAATCTCTCACATTATAAATTAACTATATAACTGGAAATTGTCTTGTTAGAATATTAAAGGTTTTATGTTGTCTGATATAAAGATTTTGTTCCCATTATTATCATCTTCAACCTTATCTTATTATAACAAGAAACCTTGATTCATCTCATTATAATATGACTTTTTTTCACATTATTATAGAAAAATTCTCTAATTTTAACATAAAAATTACTCACTTCTCAGAGTTGAACTAATTCATATGAAGACAAAACTAAATTATCTCTTAAAAAGCTAAATGTTTCACATGATGACATGAAAACTGGTCCAACTGTAGTAAAATGTTTCACGTTATAAATGAACTATATTGTCATATATGATCTTGTTAGAACGTGAAAAGTTTCACTTTATACGAAGATACTGACGTTATTATGACATACAACTTTATCTTATTATGACGAAAAATCTGTAATTTATCTCAAAATGATTCACCTCTTAATAAAAGGAGAAATTACAGGATGAAATTTATGTCACTAAAACGTAATGTTTCATGTTAAAATGAAATAATGAAACAACTCACGTTATAATATGATTTATTATTTCATATTTTGAAGCGTTTTAGCTGCTCCTTAATAGACTTTCTTGTTATAATATGATAAAGTCATTATCATATAAAAAATATAAAAAATATAAAAAATATCCTGTAATAGCATGAAACTTTTAACATTATTATTATTATGGGAAATAGATTCATTTCTTTGTTTCTATAGTCTGCCGTACATTCTAGTCAGTTTTTCTTTCGTTTTTATGGCACAAAATCTTGAACTTGAAGGTATTTTCCAGACTCTTCCAGTGGCAAAGCATTAATGAAATGTAATATTTAAGGTTTGATTTGGTCAGAAAATGCTTCTCTGAAGAAAAGTGACTCCAAAATTTAAGGTAGGCCTGAAGAATAATATCAATAAATCAATACATTTGATTTATTTTGCTCCTTCTATATAAAATAAAGTTCTTAACAGGATAAAACAACCTTGTCATTCATTTTAAAATCCTTTTATTTTTGTCCAAATGTCCAAATGTCTTTGCTCCGCTCTAACTCTCTGACCTTTGACCCCCATATGTAAATTTATGTTCTTGAAGATCAGCTGATCTAAATCACAGCAGAAGCTCAGAGCGGATCAGGATTTCACACTGGAATGGACTGTCATTTCTCTTCACTGTTTTATTTTAAATCACTCACCTGTTTTTTTTTTTGTCTATACACTTATTATGTCTTTTTATTCATTAAATTGTACAACTGCACAGCACTTTGGTCAAATGTTGTTTTTAAATGTGCTTTATAAATGGATTGGATTGGATTATACAGATGTATAATTCATGGGGAAACAGTTAAAATAAGACTCAAAATATGAATGAGTGAACAAAAAACACAGCTGGAATAAAAGCAAGAAAAGATGATGGTAACACAGCCAATAAATTAAACCAATAAAGTGATGAAATTGACCAAAATATAATAATAGATATACAAGAAAAACAAAAGGTCAGATTAAAAAGCATCAACTAATATGATAAAATAAGTGTTCGATTCAATTTTAAGCAAATGAAAAGGTGTAAAGGAAAAAAAATTATCAAATAAAATAAAAATAAAAGGTTCAAATGAAATAAAATAGACATAGAAATTAATAAATTAAAGGCATAAGTCGTAACTTTTTTGGCTTTTAAAATATTCTCTTCTGCCCTCGGGTCTTTAGTGGAGGAAGAGAACAGTGATCCTGCTTTCAAATGAGAAATGTGTTTTGCATTCGTATTGCTCAATTTCACACACACACACACACACACGCGCACACACACAGGTTTCCATGACTTCAGAGGACATTTACATTGACTTCCATTCATTTCCTGCAGACTTACTCTAACCTTAACCATAATTACTAGTGTCCTAACCCTAACCCTGACCTCTAACCTTAACCTAACCCTAACCTCAGCCTAACTTTAAAACATGTCTTCACCTTAAAATGGAGTCATTTACATTATGGGGACTTGATTTTTGTCCCCATAAGGAAGACAAGTCCCCGTAATGTGAGTGTGGAGACACATTTAGGTCCCCACAACATGAGGAAGACCAGCTACACACACACACACACACACACAAACTATATTTTAACGTCTGTCCATTCATCTAATGCTTGGACCAAACGTTGGTGCACAGTTTCACCACACGCAGGTAAATTAGAAATGGCACTGCATGTTTGAGATTGCACAAGTCTGCATGTGCGAGTGTGTGTGTGTGTGTGTGTGTTATGGGTGTGTAATGAGAACCAAATGGTGCAGCATGTGTGTGTGTGTGTGTGTTTCTGTGCTCCGTCTCTAATCACACAGGCCTCAGGAGGACGGTGTGAGCGTGGACCCAGGGTTTAAAGCTCCGAGCTGCTTCATAAATCAGCTCTGCCCATGGAGAAGCCTGGATACATGCGGACTCCACTAACCCGACTCGCGCCGCCACCAAACCTCCACGTGTTCTGGTGACTTCTCAAGCCGTTTTCCTCCTGATTTATTTGTTTATTTGGCGCCGCTGTTTTCATTAAAGGTGTGAAGCTGCAGGATCAGGTGACTGACCGCACTGAAGCCTTGGCTGCTTCCATAATCCTCTGTTTATGTTTAAAAATCATAAATTCTGCTTTAGATACGCCTGCAGTCCACACTTTTGGACCCACAGGAAGTTTAAAAAAAACACGGCTGTGTCCGTTTTAGTTTGAAAAATCTGGGAACAGTGGGTTTTTCTATTGAAGCAGTGGGTGATATGATTGGCTGGTTGTTTTTCTTTCATCTATGAAAGTGAATTATGCCAATTATCATTTTGTTATATGTGTTTTAATATGCACTCCCTCTCCGCTGTTCCCTCTAGGGGGCGCTACAGCGGCTTTTCTAGTCTTGAAGCTGCTCTACACTACAGTTTTTGCCTTTCACCCATTCACTCACATTTTTTTTTTACATCTCAGATACCCATTCATACTAAAGTTAAGTTGCCCAAGGACATTGACAGGTAGACTAGTAGAACTGGGAATCGAACCCACAACCTTCAGGTTGAAAGATGACTCGTTCTACCACAGAACAACTGGCTGGGGTCAAGAGAGTCCAGTTAACCCAATCAATGGGGATTCAAACTGGCAACCCTCCGGTTACAAGCCAGGTTCCCTTTCCACTCAGCCATGGGCTGACCCTGATCTGTTAATATGTAAAATTCAACAGAACGTGTTCCCCACTGTTTTAACAGACCGACAGGTGGAACTTCAGTTTTCAGTTGTTTCCCTGGGGTCTGTTTTTGTGGCTGCACCCGTGTCTCTCCTGCTGTGACACACCAGGGAAGTGGGACGCGAATTCTGTTTTCGTCCCTTACGTTTTGCGCGGCAGCTTCATTATTTACGGACCTGATGACGTTTCTCGTCAAACGTGAATATATTTTATGTTTTCACAGGCTCTGCGTTTGTCTGACTGAGGATCTTTATGTATTTTATGTTAAAAATCAAATGAAAAATGAGTTGTGGGGCTCCTTTTACTCAACATGAAACAGAGAGTAAGACTCCACCAGTTCTGTATGTACAGATATTCTACTAAAATCAGGTCATAGTAATTACTAAACCAATATTAAAAATAGTTTACTCATTTCGGTTACACCAAACCAACTTAAACAATCCTGTAGAGGCTAAATTCATATAGTAGTGAACGTCACAGTGTGGTTTGTATGTGAATATGAAATAAAGGAATAATTAACATTTGTTCTTTCACACTATATCACAGCTATATCTCACCTTTGCTTCCTCATATTACAACTTAGGACCAGGTCATGTGGCTTAAAAATAAAATCTCAGATATAATTATTTATTATTTATGATTAATTTGATGCCTTTATTAGAAAGGAGATGTTTTTTTTCTCCCCCTTTCAGGTTTTGTGCTTATTTTGCTCACGTTCATCAAAATGAAAATGACAGCTAGATATTTCTTTTCTCAAATTGAGATTATTCTTCTCGCTCGCCAAGATTAACTTTTCTTTTTAGGCAAAAAAAAAAAAAAAATGGACGGATTAAGAACAACTTCCCTGAAATTTGTCTTATTTTACTTTGTTGGAAACCAATGTTTGCAGTGTAATGAATATATTCTGACCAGATTAGAGACTCATTTATGTTGTCTTCAGCAGAGTTCCCTCTCTCTCCTCCTCCTCCTCCTCTGTTTCCCCGCAGGAGGTGGCCTCTCCTTGTCCTTCATCCCTCCTTCCCCTCCCTTTCTCTCTCTCTCTCTCTCTCCACATCTGGTCCAGGCAGCTGTGGCTGGCCAGGGTTCAGTGGGGTGGGAGGAAGGTGTGGAGGAACGATGAGGAGAAGAAGAAGAAGAAGAAGAAGAAGAAGACGAAAGAGGAGGAGAAGGAGGGGTTGAGTTTGGAGTATAGGCTATCAATTGCAAAGCCCGGGGCACAGTTAAAGAAATAATAAAAAATAATGGGCTTTTACACAAAATGTGCACATTTTCTCTCAGTCTATCGATCACACTGTCTCCCTGTGCGCTATTAAAGTCTATTACAGAGAGCAGGAGTGAAGGGGGGAGAAGCATGGGGGGAGGATGGTGAGGGCAAAGATTTCAATATCTTATTTCCACATCTTTAATACATTAATTTATCTTTACCCCGGGGCTTTTTAAGAGCTGGGAGAAAAGCGAGTGAAGGAGGGAGGGAGGGAGGGAGTTAAAGGGGCGAGGGCACTCATGACATTTTCATTGTGGAATCTTGTTTCTATTGTTTCTGTGGTCAGCGTGTTGCCCAAAGATTCCACATGCCATCATGGCCACACAGGCTCGGCGCAGCTAAACGCTCGCAGATGCTCTCACACTCTCGGCGTGAACGCAGACGACTTCATTCCTTTCTTTCTTTCTTTCTTTCTGTTTCTGGTTTTTGTGCCAGTGTCAGCATGTGATTTAGTGCCTTGCTCACTGTGCGGCACATTCCAGGATGTCATCATCCGCAGCACCACCTTCATGCCAACCCCTCTCCGCCTCCACCCGCGCTGCCAGCTCCTCCGCGCCGCCGCTGGAGTTCACGACCTCTCGGGGTTCACGTTGGGACGAGGGTCCTTCCTGAGGGAGGAGAGGGAACTGTGCGCTGTGGTCTCACGTGACTTCAGGGAGAAAACGCTCAGAAGAGAAAGAGAAAAAGAAAGAGCTCCACTTTCAGTCGCTCGCTCAGCTCAGCTGCTTTTATGGCCACTTCCAGAGGGGAAACGGAGAAGAAGGGCGAGTGGAGGTCACAGTGAAGACGACGGCTCGCACCTGAAGTTAACCGTTATCTGTTCGCACTGATCACATGATCACACGACCGGTCACACCTGTCCTTTAATGCTCTTTAAAAAAACAACACTGTTGGTCAAAGTCCTGCAGATTAAAATCCAACAATGTAAAACAAAATTAATGTTAAAATAAATTCAATAATGTTTTTAATAATTTCTTACTGACTTTTAAATTCGGTTATATTCTGTCATATATATTTTATTTTGTGGCTTTTTCTACTTTACTAACCCCTATTTGTACAACTGAATTCCCCAATATGGGATCAATAAAGTCTAATCGAATAAAATTGAATCTAATCTAATCTAATAAAATCAAATCAAACTAACCTTGATGTAATCTAACTGAATCTAATCTAATATAATTAACCAATTCTCATCAAACCCTATCGAATCCAATCTAATCTAATCTAATCTAATCTAATCTAATCTAATCTAATCTAATCTAACCAAATCTAATACAATCTTAACCAAATCTTAAATCAAATCTAAAACATACAGTATAAAGAAACATATGTAACATTAAACACATATAAAACGAGTGAAACATATAAAAAGCAATAAAACACAAATCAAAATAAACAGACAAAAGTTAAAAACAACATCTCACAACGTGTGAAAAACAAACAAAACAAACAAAAGAACTGGCCTGTTTTTAAAATGTGTCTCCTGCGATCACGTGAGATTTGCCCCGCCCCTTTATTCAAATACACAATGATGTCATTACTGTAAGCAGGAAAAAAAAAAGCTGTTTTCCTCGTGTGTGTGTGTGTGTGTGTGTGTGTGTGTGTGTGTGACAGAGAGAAACGACAGAACGACAAGTAAACTAAAAATCTACTCACGCTGCTGTAACAGGAAATAAGCTTGAACAGAAAAAATAAATGATTTTACTGTGTGTCTTACATGATGTTTTCTGAACACGTGCGTGTGCGCGTGTGTGCGTGTGTGTGTGCGTGTGTGATGCTGGAGGACTTGGGAAGGTGAACTCCTTCTGCTCCTCTCAGTACAGGAAGTCCCTGATTAGTGCTAACGAGAGTTGCAGACCATATTAATGCAACCACACACCTCTACATCCCTGATCCTGCCATCTGCACTACACACACACATGCACACACACACATGCACTACACACACGCACACACACGCACACCATAAACCCACTGCAGAGTCCTGAGACACACACCAGAGCCGTGCGTGGGGTCGATCACACTCTCAGCCTCCACTTCAACCGCACAATAACACGAGTCGCTAAAAAAAAACACGGGAGGGAACGCACGAAACATGGCGTTACAAAAAGAGTGAATTATTGTGTTCATCTGACTTTTGAAAAACTGAAATTGTACTAGATTGTCAAAGTTGGACTAACATGCCCAGAAAATGTGGAAATCTTAAATAATCTGGAAGACGCAACAAGATTAAACACGTCATCAAGTTGACGTGATTTGCAATTTGTTTTGCAACATTTTAGGGGCAGCAGGTGAACTTTGTCCGACTGGGACAAAGACACTGGTCACGTGGAACACACAGTCCATTATGTCCATCCGTCGAATCCAACCCAATCTAATCTAATCTAATACAATTTATTTAATCTCATCCAACCAAATCTAATACTGTCTTATTTTATCTAATCACACTGATCTAATCTAATCTATTCTAATCTAATCCAAGATAATTAATTTTATCTAATCTAACCAACTCTAATCGGATCAAAGCTACTCTACTCTAATCTAATCTAATCTAATCTAATCCAAGATAATTAATTTTATCTAATCTAACCAACTCTAATCGGATCAAAGCTACTCTACTCTACTCTACTCTACTCTACTCTACTCTAATCCAAGATAATTAATTTTATCTAATCTAACCAACTCTAATCGGAACCAAGATACTCTGCTCTAATCTAATCCAAGATAATTAATTTTATCTAATCTAACCAACTCTATTTGGATCAAAACTACTCTACTCTACTCTACTCTACTCTAATCTAATCTAATCTAATCTAATCCAAGATAAGTAATTTTATCTAATCTAACCAACTCTAATTGGATCAAAGCTACTCTATTCTACTCTACTCTACTCTAATCCAAGATAATCAATTTTATCTAATCTAACCAATTCTAATACAATTATAGGACATTTATAATCCAGTCCAAAGGTTATGTCCATCACTACCCCACGTATCTGTGTGCGTCTTTGTCCTTGCTGTGGACGTTACACAGTCCTGCCTCTAGAGGGCAGTGCTGAGTTCCGAGCTGCAGGCGACCACTGAAGAGGTTATTTTATTGTGCTCGATCTGAAATAGACAGAAACGTAAGCGGATGTAAGTGGTCCCTTCAATGGGGAATATTAGTCACTGGTGTTACTGATGATGGAGATTGATGACGAGCTTCATTTTCAATATTTGCATGTGTGTGTGCTCTGGTAGCCTAAATGCTGATGTGTCCTTGGGCAAGACACTTAACTTCCTAAGGTGATTGTGCTTTTTTGGTCCTCATGAAGACACACACAGTGTTCATAGTGAGGACACTGAGACATAACACATGCTCTAGCCCCGTAGCCTAACCTTAACCATCACCACTAGATGCCTAACCCTAATCCTTACCCTAAACCCAATTCTAACCCTAACCCTAAAACCAGGTCTTAATCCTGAAAAAGCTATTTTAACTGGTGACAGAAAGTGAGGACCAGCCAAAATGTCCTCACTCAGGTTTTTGGGTCCTCACAAAAATACCCATACAAGAACAAATGCACACACACAAAAACTGGTTTCCATGACTTCAGAGGACATTCCATTGACTTCCATTCATTTCCTGCAGACTTACTCTAACCTTAACCATAATTACTAGTGTCCTAACCCTAACCTTAACCTAACCCTAACTTCAGCCTAACTTTAAAACATGTCTTCACCTTAAAATGGAGTCATTTATGTTATGGGGACTTGATTTTTGTCCCCATAAGGAAGACAAGTCCCCATAATGTGAGTGTGGAGACACATTTAGGTCCCCACAACATGAGGAAGACCAGCTGCACACACACACATGTTGATGCAGCTATTCTTCTCAGGACTCTACATTAACTTCCATTGAATTAAACAGATTAAACAAAGGCTTATCTTTAACCTTAATCATAAAAACAATTCAAATCTTAGTCCTAAACTTTAACCAGTTCCTCAGAAATGAGGTTCTGTCTCATTAGGACCAGGTTCTGACTTTACTGGTCCTGACAAGGTCAGTGTTTATGACAGAAAAGAGCACAAGCAGTTTGACTCATAAACAAACACAATATGTACAAAAAAACCCCCATTTGTTTCAGTTTCCTGCAAAAATGAATGTGTACAGTAAAGTGTGAGAGCATGAAGATGTCAGACAATGAGAGGGTGAGGCTGCAGAGATGAAGAGTGAGGGTTAAAAAACAAAAGGTCTGTCTTATTAAATGTTCCTGCAGATGGACAGACCGGGACATGGATACCCTTCTCCTGGACTCTCCTGACTCCCACCCACACGTTAACATGTGTTTCACATTCAGAGCGGAGATGTGCCGAGCGGCGGCCAAGCGCTCCGTGTGACTGGCAGCTCCGCTCTCACTCTCACACTCACACCAGCTCCGTCTCATGAACTTTACACCACACCATAATGTCTCTCTGAGTGAGGACTATTATTATTATTATTATTATTATTATATCTTTTATGAGAATGTTAAAAAAAAAAAAAAAAGGATTATATCAAGTTTCATTCTTCTGTTCCAAAACAAGAAAGTAACTTCACAGCTCAGGCTTGTTGGTGGAAATGATGGAAATAACACGGTGAATTGTGTTTGTTTTCTTAAATCCACTTAAACCATTTGTACAGAGTGACTATGTAATATGTTTTTGTTTAAAGACACAGTATGTAATCTGTGGCACTCAGAGTCCCGTTAACTAAAACAGTGATGCAGTGAGGGATCATGGGAACTGTTGCTTTGCTTGGTTCTCCTGTGAATCAAAGTCCATTAGTGTAAAAACATGCATAATCTCTCTATTAATTAAAGGAGCGTTTTATCTGTTTCTCCATCTGAATTTTAATGGTGACAGATTTTTTTGGTTTTGAATTAATCCAATACAAATAAACAGTTAATGAGAAATAAGTTATACCAATATGCTTTTAAATATCACAGATGTGAAGTAAATACAACAAACAACGTATAAACAAACATAAATTCATAGTAAAGCTCCAGAAGGAGTTCGCTCAAAATGCCACTGGTGCAAAATCGCCAAAAAAAACTGGACGTTCAACCCAAAATGGCCGACTTCCTGTTGCGTTAGGATCATGGATCCAATGAAAGTTTTTCTCCAACCCGACCGTCTGCACATGTGCATGTACGATAAACCTGTTGTTCGAGCCAATTTTTAAGTTACCCCTCTCATATCAAATCTACCACGCCCATTCACCGAATCACGCTCAGACGTAAATTTTCTGATGGAAATGTACGTCTTTGAGTTTTTACAGAACTCTTAGGCCCTCAAAAACATGATTCATTTGGGAGGAATAAAAAATAAGAATAATAATCCCTTCAGTTTCAATAGGGTCCTCGGCACTTTGTGTGCTCGGACCCTAATTATAACACAACCATTGTATCATGGACTGTGTGTGTGTGCGTGCATGTGCGTCGTAGGGGGCAACTGCTGTTTGATCACACTGGACGGGAGCTGTGAGCGGATGAGGAGCAGACACACACACACACAAACATAAATACACACCACACTCACTTGAAAGAGAGAGTTGGATCAAGGCGAGACTGCGGCAGGAAACACATGGCATTCTACTGTACGAGGGCAGGTGAACAGAGACGAGGCTACAGGCCAGACGGGGTCAGGGGTGCCGCTGCTGCTGCTGCTGCTGCTGCTGCTGCCGCCACTGCTGCTGCTGCTGCTGCTGCTCTGCAGAGACAAAGGCAGCGGTGGCGCTCAGCGGATGGTTTGGGTCTGTCTTCGTTTGTCCAGCTGGAAGACGAGGAGACCCAGACAGGTTCCTGATGTCACCCGCTGGACCCCGCCCTCCCAGCTCTGCTACTTCCTGTCCCTGCTGCAGTGATGTCACAGCCTGCAGACCAGCTGGGGATGTCACGTCCACTCCACCCCTCTGTCCCTTTGCTCAACTCGGCTTCGACCACTGGTGTCCAGCTGCGGCCACGGACAGTCAATGAGGCACGTACCAAAGACACTGACAGAAAATACCCATACTGGTCCAGTAAAGTCTTTTTTACAAAATGAAACATGCCTGCGTTGCTTTCTTCTTATTTAGTTAAAGGTCACATAGAATGGTCTTTTTGAACCAAAACTCAGAATCAGAATTTATTCGCCAGGTATGTGAAAACGCACACGAGGAATTTGTCTTACACACCCAAGAAGCACATACAAACATCAATTAGTCCACAATTATTACTGGTTGAACTTAATAATGGCAGCACATAAACATTTGAGTTGTATATGTACTCTAAACTTTGAACAGTCCGTCATCCAAATAGAGGTATAGTGGGTGTGCGCTTCACAGAAGGTCTGCGCCGCCAGATTACTGATGTCTACTTAGATAAATTAAATCATATTTATGGTCAAAAACCTCATAGTCTCTTCAGATTAAGCCAGATTATTGCTGCTCTCTGCCAGCCTCTGAACAGTCACTCTGTTTCTGAGCTAATGCCCGCCCCCCAGAACACTGAGTCGCTTGTGATTGGCCAGCTATCAGCTGACTGACTGCTCCATGGTGCTTCTCCTTCTTCTTCTTCTTCTTCTTCTTCTTCTTCAGGTTGAATGGTCACGTCCATGACCAGGAGTAGCTGTTGGGGGAGGGTTCGTTGCAAGGCAAATGTGCTAAACTGGACTTTTCAAAACCTCTTGCTCGAGCTCAGGTAAACAGAGAAGCCCTTCATTCTCAGAAGTGACTGAAGTGTTTATTGTGACACTTTAGTGATGTTTAGATACAGGAAGGACACGGGGACACACCAGAAAACATCAGAATGTCCTCTTTAACATTAGTGCAGTAGCTGCATCTCATTCTTCACTGCACACATCTGCTAAGTATGAAGTCTGTCAAGCAAAACTGATTGACAGATTATGTGAATAGAAAACTTAAATCTGGCTGGTTTGTCTGTCTGAGCTGCTGTAGAAACAAGATGGTGGCCCTCGTAAAGCAAGGCCCTTGCCTCAAGTACAAACAAAAGGATAGTCGGGCTACAAAAAGCAAATGATTGTTAATTTAAAGAGAGTATAATCCCATGCCAACATGGGGGAGTGCATGGCTTATGTGGTCTTGTAACCAGAAGGCTGCTGGTTTAAATCCCCACCAGGACAAGGACTGGGCTACCCATGGGGGTTCCAAGTGAGCTGAGCTGATACTACATGTGATGTCTAGGTCACTGATTGGTCAGAGAGCGTCGTCACTGGAAGAGTCGCGAGCGCGAACAATGTTGAACTGTAGATGAGTTAAAAAGACTTGAAAATCCTGAAAACATGCGTTAATCTGCAACATTTAACAAGGACATTTGTAAAATGTCCATATTTAACAGAGGAGTCTGGTGTATTTAGCGACAGCACTGCTGAAAGACGGAGATGGTGAGCCCAATCACAAGCTGTTCAGCCGTATTTCACTTCAGCGACTGTGTCCGACGGAGTCTGTGCTCCGGTCATGCAGGAAGTACTGAACCATTCAGTGAACTCATCTTTTTATAAAACCGAGGAAAACGATTCACTGCAAAGAAAAGAACGGCCGTTCTGTGCAGCCGCGATATAAAAACCTCACCCACGTTGAGGAGGAACTATAGTAATCGGAAACATGTCTGATACCAAACCAGAATCCAGCAGTGAGTGTACTCTGAGAGCCAGTACCAGATAAATGGGAGGGTTGAGTCAGGAAGGACGTCAAGTGTAAAAGTCTCTAGTGTCAAATCAAAAAAAAAAAGAAGCTGGTGATCTGATGTGGCGCCCCCTAGGGGAGGAGAAACTGAAATAAAAAATACATACACCCATACAAACATCTGTCTATTTATTCAAGGAACGCCTGTGCGTCTGTAAAACGGAACAACAGATGGACATAGATCACATGATCAATGTATTCTGTGTTTTATATTATGTATTACTTTGGCGATTTTTTTACTACGTCCCTTGTTTTAATGTTGTTCCTTTAAAAGATGTAAATAATGTAAAGAATAATCTCATCTCATCCAATTACAGCTAATTTCATGATGATTACGTGCAATAACAGGTTCAGTGCGAGTGAATCACTATTTATATCATTTTTTTCACAGTGTCCTTTGCCATGACATTGTAGATTTAAAGGATTTCATAAAAGGATAATCTCATCCTTTCACGGCTAATTTGATTATTCACGCTCACAACACGCACATGCTGCGCAAGTGAAATCAGTTTTTATCAGTTATCATCACCTTAAAGAAAAGCAAACACATATTTAAAAGTCAAACGTATGAAATTATCATCGCTTATGACTCCATTTTGACTCATAATCCACTTATTTACTTATTTGGTAAAAACAAAGTCAGGTTTTTGGCGCGAGCTCAGGATCTGGACTGTGAGAACCGCCTCAACGGCAGCGTCACCACGGGGGGGGGAAGACGTCAAGTGACAGATTCATGTCCAGCTCTGACCGTGAAGAGCTTTGAAGCTGGTTCGACATCTCGGAGCCAAACTGACACTGATGACATCGTGTGGGTGTAAGTTACCGAGAAAGTGACGCTTGCCACAGTTGATACAACTGTTGCGGCTGTTGTTGTGCGCGTTTCCACTTCCATCGTTTGTTTTCCGCCCAGCGTCTCCACTCAGAGTGGAAGCGTAATTAAAGCTGACGGGGTTTTTTTAAACTCATTAGCGTGGAGCGGTGGTGAGCCGCTGACACTGCTGCTCCTTCAGGACGGACGTTTGACCTGCACACGTTCACTGTCTGCGTGAAACACAAAGGCCAAACCGACACGGTCAAAAGAAGATTTCAGCCGGTTGTTGTTGGTGAAGCCTTGATGCCCACAAACATGACAGAGTTTACAAGCCTCTCAAAACATCTGGGTCTTTTCAACCTTGGCTTAATGTTTCTCAGTGTGGTTCTGCTGTGAGTGAATAACAAAAGTCTTCCAATTGGCCCCAAAGATCAACACAGTCATGACACAGCCGTGGCAGCTTCACTTTAATCCTATGAGGCAACTGTGGCATTTTAATTTATGTCCACTAAATGTGCTTCTTTTCAACAGTAAATGATTTAAATTCATTTAATAAGAGACTGGGCAAAGCTATTGTTCAGAATTCTCACAAGACTTGCAGGGAAACCAAGTGGCAAATATGACCCTTTAACTGATAAACCAGTTAAGTAAACGAATCAAACTACAATATATATATATATAAATCCTTCAATGAAGCTTCAAAAGAGTAGAGTCATTCTGTCAAAATGGTTTCAACCTCCACCCAATAAAATGATGGCAATAAAAGTGATTTATTGTGCTGCAATCGAAAAGGTGCAGTAGTGAAAAATGTGAAAAATCTATTTCCACAAAAATCTATTTAGAGAAATGACAGAGAGAGAGACAAGTACTTCATTTACTATTGACCTTTACCAAAAGAGCTGTTACTTTCACTGCAACCAACACTTTACTTTCAGCAAACCAACTTCCAACTGACACTTTCCTCTGTATAAAGGCCCATTTACCCACAAAATATCTAAAAAGCACCATAAATCATCGCAGACGTGATGAAACTATAAAGCATCCCACTGGAAAATAAGACAGAAAGATTCTCCAAAATTGCCAGCACTAAAATAACTGCTGTACTTCCCTTTAAATAACAATAAGAACCGTTAATTAAATAAACTACAAAATTTGTTCGTCCTGCCACTGACATCATTTAAGCGTCATTCTGCTGCCGGCGCTAATGAAGAGCGGAGTTAGTTAATGAATTTGAACGGGATTAAAGATTATGGAAATAGGATGGTTATGTAGGAGCGACAAGTGTGCACCTTTAACAAACGACAATGATGAGCAAACGGGGGAATGTATGTGTGATGACTGCAGCACCACAATTATAATAAATAAAATAATAATACGAAGAAGCAAGTGCAGGTGGAGAACAACAATTTTGCTTAACCCTGGAATAAAACCCCCTGTTTTATGGAAAGTCAAAGTTAAAAAGTATCGTATTGAATTCTTTTTTAACATGAGCCAAGTTTTCTCTGTCTTTGTAAATTTTCAAATTACATTTTTTTGCACCAGGTCATGGATTACACATAGAAACAACTCGCCGTTTGGCTAAGTCTGGCATATTTACAGAAATGAATTAGTACCAGAATTAGTACCACGCATTGTCTGTATAAATAAATAGATAAATGCATCTTTAAAAAGGATAGTTGGCTAATTTGCAAGCTTATATAACAAGTTCGCATAAAAAAAAAAAAAAAAGCACGTGAGTAAAAATAGTGTGAACAGAACATAAGTAACAAAGTAAATATCTTGAATAAAGAATAAAAACATTAATTGTTGAGAATTATCTTAAAAATAAGATGCAGAATTATGGCTAAAAGTTAATCACTGTCCACTCCACTCGGGGCAGTGGCATTTAATCATAATAAGTCACAAAATGTGAAAAAAATCATTTGGTTCACGATGAGTAAAAGATTCAGTGTGAGGCCGATTATTAAATAACATCAGTGGGAATGTAGGTCAAACAAGGACACGAGTGAGTTTACTGGCTGAATAATTTCTCTTTGACGTTTTAATATGTTATGAATGATTGACCGGCACCTTTTTTTTCCTCTCTTTCTGTTTCGCAGGACACAAGCCAATAAAAATGTTTCAGTCGTGTTCATTCCTGCCTCTCATTCACTTCAGAAGCCATTCGAAAAATTAAAAAAAACATTAGAGGGAACTTTCTCTCATTCACTCAACCGTTCATTTAGAGTGAAACACAGCAGAGCCTGGTCTCATTCACCTGTTATAGAAGACACACACTCACACACTCACATTCATTTCCTGGAAATTAAATACTAATGCTCTGACCCTCTCAAGGCTCTTTACATAATAAGGCAGAAACCTTATAGTAATCTAGAGATAGAAGAGAAAAACCACTTACCTTTAACGGGAAGAATTATCTGTTTGAATCGGATGTAAAGATGTTCAGCATCTGCCTAGACAGGTTGGGGTGAAAGGAAAGACGGGGGACACAAAGGAGGGGAGAGGGAGGTGAGGACGAGACAGAAGAGAGAGACCAGGTAAGTTCAGTCAGTTATATATAAATCAGTAGCATGAATGGTTGCATACTGATATCAATTTTAATATAGCGCAAAGATGACAATACTCCTACTAATAATAGCCACAGGTACCTGCAGAGTAACATAATAATAATAATAATAATAATAATAAAACGTATGAAATCGCCAAAATATGTCCATTCAATCCAAAAAAAGCCTGTAGGATTCAGGACAAAGTCCTCATTGACTTTTTGTGTGTCCTGACCTGATTAACTGATGAACACGTCCAACAATTTTGGTTCTTGTCCAAGAAACACATGAGATCACCTAAAAAAACTAACTTTAAAAAAAAAAAAAAGCATTTGCCCCTCCCATTTACAATTTGCCACGCCCCTTTACCAAACCACTTAACTATCTCAACTAAATGACCAGGGCCAATCCTTGACCTGAACCTAAGAAGGTGTAAGAGAACATACACAGCAGCCAAAATGTCCTCACTTCCTGTGTTTATAATTCAAAATGGCCCTCACAAACATCTACATACACACAAACACAACTGGCCGTTCTTACACAAGCAAACACTCGGTGCACAAACACTGTACCTAAATATCAGATTATGTTTCAACACGCGCACACGCATGACCCTTGTGAAAACACACACACACGCGCACACACGCGCACACACACATGCTTGCGCGCACACGCGCACACACACACACGCACGACCCTTGTGAAAACACACACATCCTTTCACTTTCTTTGATGGATGAGGAAACAAACACAAACACACAAACAGCCTCCGTCTGAAACACCATGAACTCTTTTCCTCGAGGTTCATTCCAGCCTTTTAGGACGTCTGACACCTCTCCTCTCCTGTTTCCTTCTCTTCTACTCTCGTTTCCTCTCCTCTCTTGTTTCCTCTCTCCTCTCCTCGCTCATTTCCGCTCTTCTCTCGTTTCCTCTCCTCTCTTGTTTCCTCTCTCCTCTCCTCTCGTTCCCTCCTCTCCTGTCCTCTCCTCTCCTCTCGTTTCATCCTCTCCTCTCCTCTCCTCCTTGTTTCCACTCCTCTCGTTTCCTCCTCTCCTCTCCTCCTTGTTTCCATTCCTCTCCTCTCCTCCTTGTTTCCTCCTCTCCTCTCCTCCTTGTTTCCATTCCTCTCCTCTCCTCCTTGTTTCCTCTCCTCTCGTTTCCTCCTCTCCTCTCCTCTCCTCCTTTTTCCTCTCCTCTCCTGTCCTTTCCTCTCCTCTGGTTTCCTCCTCTCCTCTCCTCTCCTCCTTTCTCCTCTCCTCTCCTGTCNNTCTCCTCTCCTCTCCTCTCCTCTCCTCTCCTCTCCTCTCCTCTCCTCTCCTCTCAGGCTCTACCTGATTGTTTGTTTTCCCTGTTGACTCCCAGCTTCCGTTCCCAGGCTGGGAGGGACGGAGGTGGGAGTGCAGCCTCCGACACATACTTTCCACTCCTGAAGGCTGTGAGGCCGAGCCGCCATGGTCCCTTCTGTCCACGGGCCTCTCAGGAAGCACCGCGGCCTTGTCCCCCTCACTGTCCACCCTCGATAGACAGATGAGACGGGTTCACACGAGTGAGAAATGTGAGGATGCTGAATCGGACTTGTCTACTCTAAGCCTGTAACATCTGAAGAAGTATCTTTTCCTCTCTGTTTTTGAGCTTCCAAGATACCATAAGATGATCCTTTATTAGTCAATGAGAATTTTTCCTGGTTAAACGACAGGGAACTTTGCAATAATTCGGCTAAAAAACAAAACGGGCAACGAAACAGAAAGTTACAGAAAAAGTAAATGTCAAGCAAAGGAACCAATTCATCACAAAGTCATATTTATATTTGTCAGCACATTTGTCTGTGATCAGTCAACAACTGTCATTCAAATGAAAGAGAGCACATAATGAAAAACTGCTTTGCTTTGTCTGTTGGAAATGAAGCAAATTAAATCAGTAAAAATCATTGTCATGATCAGAAAACCACAACAGCTACAACGTACTCCTGTGGGGCAACTGTGTCGTTCTAATTTATGTCCACTAAAAGTGCACGTTTTCACCAATAAATGGCTCAAACTGTTTTTTATAAGAGTCTGACAACACTTCTGTGAAGGTTCTCAGTCGTCCAGGTCATCATCATCTTCTGGAGTTAGATGTAGACGACTGGAGCTGCTTAAGTTTGAAGATGACCTGAGAGTCGTTCAAACAAAGAACAAAACCCAAAGACCCAAACAGAGATTCCGCTGGTTTTAATGCACTGCTCTGCTGTCTGAGAGCAGAACAGCGCTGGATTTTTACCCTAATTTAACAGCTTCAGAGTCATTGTGATGGTTAAATGTATTGTTTCACAGGTACCAGCTGTAACATCAAGGCAGTGATAATGTTATATTAGACCATGGCTCCTCAATTGGCGGCCTGCGGGCCGGATCCGGCCCCCAAGATATTTTGTAGTGGCCCTTGAAGTGAAATGAAGTTACTACGTATGAAAGCATATTCGGCAGACACACCTGGCGGAAAGCGCAATAATGCCATAATAATGAATGGAGGTAGCAGATAGCCAGTATTTTTGTGTGCTGTGCCAACATTTGTCAGTAGATGGCGCCAACTTGGTTGCTGTGGGCCCATTGTACTATGTTGGATTTGGAAAGTTGACACGGAGAATAGGCAGTTCATCAATGAATGGACAGAGAAATATGCGTTTATTTTAGCCACTGCTAAACCTGTGTGTTTAACCCTGATTTGCAGCAAGTGCATCGCCGTGTGCAAAGAGTTTAATTTGAGAAGACGTTTCAGGACTACGCATGCTAACTTTGACACTACTTTCCCACCGGGCTCCGATGCCCGGAGGCAGAAGATATCGGGGCTCACATCTTGTTATGAGCAAAGACGTCGAATGTTGTTTCGGGCATGTACTGACCAAGAGAGGGCAACGGCAGCATCTTTGCGTGTGGCATGGATATTGGGCAAAAAGAAAAAGCCGTTTACGGACTCAGAGGAGTGTATGCTAGCGTCCACTGAGGAGGTTGTATCAGAACAATAAACATTATCGACTTGATCAAGCAAATTCCAATGTCCGACACGTCAAATATGCGGAGAGTCGAGTGCCTTGTATCGGACGTCTTCGAGACGCTATTGGACAGACTGAGGAAAGCCGAGGTCATGTCTTTGGCCGTGGATGAGTCTACAGATAACAGTGACATAGCACAGCTGTGCCTGTATGTGCGATTGTTTTGACGGTGAATGTTTTCCTGAGGATTTACTTGGATTAATTCCCATGGAGGGGCGCACTTACTGGTGAGATCTTTGCCGAAAACAACTTGGATTTGGTGCACGTCAACATTTGAGATCGTTACATTGCCTCATCCACCAAAGCCTCCTGTGTGCCAAGCTCAGTGGTGAGTTAAAACATACAATGGACTCTGTTGTGGCAATTATAATCTTTATCCGTTGCACCTCCAGTTTGCAGCACCGCCTTTTCCGCAAGCTCTTGATTGACAATATAAAGATTTGCTCATTCATAATGACATTCGATGGCTTGGCAAAGGAAACACGTTGACACGTTTTAGTGAATTACGAGAGGAGATTCTGGTGTTTCTCCGGTCTTTGGAATCGAGAAAAGCTGACAAGTTTCCGTCTCTGATGGAAAATGAAGAGTTTAATGCAGTCGTTTGCTTTTTGAGCAACGTGTTCCATCATTTGAACCAACTTGGAGCTGCAGGGCAGAGGTAAAACAGCCGCAGAGCTTGTGGAGAAACTTTTGCTTTTCAAAGAAAGCTCTCGCTCTTCTCTGCTGATCTTTGTCCTGGGAAGATGCTCCAATTCCCCACACTGAAAAAATCTGGCCTGCAAATTACTCAGCTGATGTCAACCTTTATTGACACACTGAAAAACAACTTTGCCGCTAGCTTTGGTAATTACAGCATCTCCAGTGAAGTGAATAGATTTGTGAAGGACCCTTTCTGTGTAAATGTTGAGGTGCTATCTTGTTTGGATGAGGGGTCTTTACAACTGGAACTTATTGACATGCCGCCAACAGACGAGTTGCGACAGTCATTCCAGATCCAGCAGGCAGGTTTTGAAAAGTTCTGGACCCATGCAGTCAGCCAAGACAAATTTCCAAACTCAAGGCGTCTTGCACTGTTTGTTCTTACAATGTTTGTCTCAACATACACGTGTGAGTCATCATTCTCACACATGAATGCCATCAAAACACACGATCGCATACCACTCACTGACCAGCATCTCCACCACTGCTTGCGCATTGCCCTGACCACACACACACCTGACTTTAGCTCTCTGGCGAAATCAAAAAAATGCCATTTCTCGCATTAGGATTACATGTTTGCAAATACAAAAATGGGAGAATTTTGGATTCATTATAGGGCTAATTGTTGTTGTTAGATTTGTGCCTGTGTACATGGGGGTGGCGTGTTTTCCTCTTCATCTGTTTAACCACTCAACATCTTGAGTTATTACAGAAAGTCATTTTTTCTTTGGTTAAGTTGGATGTGTGCAACTATGTACAACAGCATCTTTATATGGATTGATCCATTTCAGTTTAATTGGTTGGTTGTATCTGTTTATATGTGTGCACATGTGTGTGTGTGCTATTCATATAAGGATTTGGAGGGTGGGTATGGTGCCCTGAGTCCCATCTTACAATTACAATGATGCTGTAATGAGCCTGATGTTCTCCTTCAAAATGTCAACAATGGTTTAATAATAATAATAAAAAAAAAATCACTAAAAAGATTTGCGAAGTAGCCTATTATTGTTACTGTTATTACCGTATTGTTAATGACTGAGGCTTCATATTGTCCAGCCCCTCGTTTTGCTCCAGGTTGATGAACTGGCCCCAGACCTAAATTAATTGAATAGCCCTGTATTAGACGTTCATCATGGCAGAGTCGGCGAAAAAAGATGCAGAGAAAAATGTTGTTGAAGGAAGCAAGGAAGAGGAAACGACACGGACACGGACACGGACACGGCTCCACAGCTTGTGTTCGCCGCCCCAATGAAACAAATGCACGTGGTCAGGAGAGGGAACGGGAGGATAAAGAGGTAGACGATGGATGGATGGATGTTTACAGTGGTGTTGTAAAAATATTTACTCCGAAACTGCAGGGGGAGCTCCGTAGAGGAAGAAGGCGAAAAAGGAACCAAAAGAATCGCCTCTGCTCATGTTTCATTCTGAATTCTCATGAGTCTTGAGAGTTGCTGTAGGAAGATGAAGCAGCAAAGTGTTTCAGTAACACTGTACGACTCTTGCAGAAACAATTTGAGCCATTTATTGATCTAAGTCCTCCAAACCCTAAACCAGGTAGAAAAACCTCCAAAATTCCCCTTTAATGTTGCACCTGCAGCCCTCAATTTTCAATTTTTTTTCTTCCTTTCCTTCTCTTCTCTGAGTCAACGACTGTGATTAGTACGAATGACTCTCATTATGTGGTAATTCTGTAATTACATGACCCACAGTGTGACCCATTTGTCGTGCGCAGCCACTTCTGTCACTTAAAGTGACAGCACTCGCACACGTAACAGTCTGTGGAACAAATGTAGAAGGAGTTTTCTTTCACGTCGGCGTTTGTGTTGTGTTTTTTTAACGCGTCTGGGCCTGAGTCACTGTGTCACTGCTGAGTATTCGACGCAGGCAGACACCGAGGTGAACCCACACTACCACTGCGAGGCTCTCATATTAGATTAGCTCTGTTTTATATGAGCTGAGTGCTACGGTAATCCACCCAGATCACATAATGGTAATTTGGTACCCACTTCCTCATCCAACAAGCTTTCATGTTGGCCCAGTAATCATCTGCAGAGAACTTGAACTGCGTGTTTTACTGCTAAAGCTCAAAACCAGCTGCACGGGCCAATAAAAAGACAAGTAAGGGCTTGTTATTAGAAATTGGGACTTCTTTGCCATGCCATTGGTATAAGTGCTGCACAGCAAAAGCAGATTTCTCCAAAACCCGCCTCAGCTCGGATCCGTTTTCAGCGGTGAGTTTGGAGGAAAGGCAGACACTTAGTGTTTCTTGCAGACATTGCCTCAAGGCAAAAATGGCTGTTGTAAAACACAGGTCAGTAGTAATAACACACTGAATGATATCAACTGCAGTGGAAATGCAGAACCCCGTTTCCAGAAAAGTTGGGACACTTCCTAAAAATGCAATAAACCCTGAAAACAGATAAAAGTGCAAAGAAATGATTTTTACGTGTGACGTTGCTGACAAACCTAATCGTATTTTGCAGTAGAGCGCAGTCGTCCACCAAGACTTTATACATTTCGATCCACTGGATCTGTACAGAACTTTACCTGCTTATAGCTGTTAACATCTGACATAATCATGACAAAAATCACGCTTCTGATCTGCTAAGATGTCGCTGAGATATAAACATCTGAACTGGTTCAATAAGACTGAGCCATACTACATTTAAATTGCCGCCAAATCCATAATCTACACTTTTGCACATAATGGGAGGTTTCTTGAAAATATGATCATTGTTTTGTGATGTCATCAATGGGCGGAGTCTTGCCTAAATTGAATGGGAACGTACTTGGGTGATCACCTGCCCATCACACAAATTCAGATGAATCCATCAAAAGACTGTAGACAGGAAGTTGATCAAGGTTCTACACTTAATGCTGTTCTGGTTCCATAATTAGCAGGTTAATTGTAAACAGGTGAAAGTATGAAAATTGGGTGTAAACATATCATCTACCCAAGGTTTTAGCCTTTGGAAGCAAAGTAAATAAAGCAGGATTATACTTTAATCTCACTGGACATCTAAAGTAAATGTAAAAGTAAATTAAATAAGGCAGGATTATACTTTAATCACACTGGAAATCTAAATTAAATGTAAAAGTAAATAAAGCAGGATTATACTTTAGACTACGTACATACGGCAACAAACACACGTCGTGTAAAGATGGGAACAGAACACATGGTGAAATAGATGTAATACATATGCCACACCTATATGAGGCGCTGTAAACAGACTCAGACAGAGCCACCGGACACACCAAAACAATAGAAGAAGAAGAAAGGGCACATTCGCATAAAATCCTTAATCTACCACACGTGAGGTCACTTCTTGTTCTGGTCACGTGACGGTGAAGGTAAAGTGACGTCATCGGTTTCCTTGTCTACATGGCAACGTGAAGGCGGTGTTGCCAGATTTTTCCACACTGGAACCCGTTCTCAAAAAGTATCGTTTCACGCCGGTCCCATGTGTACGAGAGGCCGAATCGATAAAAAAACGACCTAAATCCGTTCCCGTTTGGATTGTGCTTTAATCTCACTGGACAACTAAATTAAATGTAAAAGTAAAGTAAATAAAGCAGGATTATACTTTAATCTCACTGGACAGCTAAATTAAATGTAAAAGTAAAGTAAATAAAGCAGGATTATACTTTAATCTGACTGGACAGCTAAATTATATGTAAAAGTAAAGTAAATAAAGCAGGATTATACTTTAATCTCACTGGACAGATAAATAAACACACGTCGTGTAAAGATGGGAACAGAACACATGGTGAAATAGATGTAATACATATGCCACACCTATATGAGGCGCTGTAAACAGACTCAGACAGAGCCACCGGACACACCAAAACAATAGAAGAAGAAGAAAGGGCACATTCGCATAAAATCCTTAATCTACCACACGTGAGGTCACTTCTTGTTCTGGTCACGTGACGGTGAAGGTAAAGTGACGTCATCGGTTTCCTTGTCTACATGGCAACGTGAAGGCGGTGTTGCCAGATTTTTCCACACTGGAACCCGTTCTCAAAAAGTATCGTTTCACGCCGGTCCCATGTGTACGAGAGGCCGAATCGATAAAAAAACGACCTAAATCCGTTCCCGTTTGGATTGTGCTTTAATCTCACTGGACAACTAAATTAAATGTAAAAGTAAAGTAAATAAAGCAGGATTATACTTTAATCTGACTGGACAGCTAAATTAAATGTAAAAGTAAAGTAAATAAAGCAGGATTATACTTTAATCTGACTGGACAGCTAAATTAAATGTAAAAGTAAAGTAAATAAAGCAGGATTATACTTTAATCTGACTGGACAGCTAAATTAAATGTAAAAGTAAAGTAAATAAAGCAGGATTATACTTTAATCTGACTGGACAGCTAAATTAAATGTAAAAGTAAAGTAAATAAAGCAGGATTATACTTTAATCTGACTGGACAGCTAAATTAAATGTAAAAGTAAAGTAAATAAAGCAGGATTATACTTTAATCTGACTGGACAGCTAAATTAAATGTAAAAGTAAAGTAAATAAAGCAGGATTATACTTTAATCTGACTGGACAGCTAAATTAAATGTAAAAGTAAAGTAAATAAAGCAGGATTATACTTTAATCTGACTGGACAGCTAAATTAAATGTAAAAGTAAAGTAAATAAAGCAGGATTATACTTTAATCTGACTGGACAGCTAAATTAAATGTAAAAGTAAAGTAAATAAAGCAGGATTATACTTTAATCTGACTGGACAGCTAAATTAAATGTAAAAGTAAAGTAAATAAAGCAGGATTATACTTTAATCTGACTGGACAGCTAAATTAAATGTAAAAGTAAAGTAAATAAAGCAGGATTATACTTTAATCTGACTGGACAGCTAAATTAAATGTAAAAGTAAAGTAAATAAAGCAGGATTATACTTTAATCTGACTGGACAGCTAAATTAAACGTAAAAGTAAAGTAAATAAAGCAGGATTATACTTTAATCTGACTGGACAGCTAAATTAAATGTAAAAGTAAAGTAAATAAAGCAGGATTATACTTTAATCTGACTGCACATCGACTGTAAATTGAGGAGGAGGACAGATTTTTAACTGTATTTCCAGAAAGCGTCCCAGCGTTTCTGGAGAAGGTGCTTGTTGACTCATGAGCAGCAGATGCAGCGAGATGATGAACCGCTGATAAACTCACACCGCAGATAAATTCGGCGGTGCAGGTGGTGATGGTTTGTGGGGGGGGAGGGGCCAGAAATGTCTCCGATAAATGGTTACTACGGTTAAAGCAGATAAGACGCCTCTTATCGGGTGATGCAGCCACGCTGAGGCAGAAGCTGCAGCTCAGTGAATCAACATGTTGACACGTCCACCGTGAACAGCTGCGGCAATGATTTCAAATGAAACTGATTTGACAAGATCATGACATTCAAGGCTCTGGCCTTTGAAGAAAGTGTAGAAATTGAGCCGTTTAATGAAGTCAAACATGAATATAAACTATATACACTGTAAAAAAACAGCTCGTGATTTCTTAAATCTGGGTTGTTCGTCCTTTTCCTAAATAAAAATTCTGGACATTGAACAGAAAACATTTTTCTCCAAGACTCTCCAAAGTTTTATACTCGTCTGCTTTGTTGCTGAGATTGTACCTGTTGTGTTCAGTAATTTTCAACGATGGAATGAATGAATGAATCCATGAATGAATGAAGAATTCACGGTAAATATTGTTTTTCTGACAAAAACGATTTAAAAACATATGGAAAAAAGTGCATAAATGTCCCACAAACGTGTTTCAACAAGAGCACGTTCACAACTGTGACAGCATGAATGAATGAATACATGGATGGATGCATGAGTGATATATATATATATATATATATATATAATTCACACTCTTTTCACTCGCATTTTTCTTCCTGTCTTAACATAAACGTCGCTTTATATTATCATTTCAACTCTTCACATCGCGGCTTCAGCCAATGACGTAAACATGTATCAGGAGATTTGACTGACATTTACGTTAGTTAAATATCAAAGTTTTATTTGCTTTTCTTCATATGTTACATAATTCAAAATGCTTTTTTTTGTGGCGGCTCTAAAAACATAAAACAGGACAAAAACTTAAAAAAATAAAAATAATATTAACTTAACGCAAGCAAAGAAATTCTGCCCAGTAGAAAACGTTTACTTATAATGAGTCTTTATTTTCTTCATTATTAAGCTGAATTTATACCTTTTTATTTCTTCATTTTGAACAAAACAGGAGCAGCTGTGATTTAATGCAATTTTTTTTATATATATATTTTCTTTTTTAGGTAAAGAAATATAATGTAATGTACTTTATTTCTATAGGCCTTTATAATAAATGCAGTACTGACACACAGCACTAAAAAAAACATAGTATAAAAGCAAAATGAAAAATAAACCAAAACATGAAAATACTGAAAACAAAAGTGAAAACAAGTGAAATAAAAGAATAAAAAATCATTTTACTGTGCTACTGGATGTTAAAGGTTATTCTGAATAAATATGTTGTAAGTTTGGATTTGAAGAGGACCAGGTCGTCTCTTACTTTTTCTTAAAAACTCGTGTTAAATTAATTTAACACAGGTTTCATTTCAATTAAATAAATTCCAAATACAATGAAAAAAACATTGAAACATTGATCAGCTGCCACATTTCCTAAACCAAATGTAAATGACCTGGACAACTGTTGACAATTATTATCTATAAATTATATCTGTCATGATTTCACAATGATGATATTTTTGACAACATTTAGTGGAATTTCTAAATAAAAAGTGCTTGCTTTGGTATACACTTTAGGATAAAAAGGCATTTATGATACAAAATGAATGTGTAAAGTGTAAATAAAATTTTGATTAAAAGACCGACTGAGACATTTTGCTCTTTATGTTCAACTAAAATAAATATATCTTGTTTTATATTTCAATTGCGATGATACCTTTTAATAATAGATGAGTTATTAACTTAATTAACCTGAATAACTTAATAAATGGATGGTTAAAACATGAATTAACTGCTAGTATAGCTATATTATTATATATTAGACGTTTCTTTGATTTGTTTAGTTAAATCTAACTGGAGTAAAGAACAGGCAGAGCAAGAAAAAGATGGACTGCTCTGATGAAATAATAATAAGTAAGTAATAATAAGTAAATGGGCCCTAAACTTAACAATTAAGAAGCCAAAACAAAGAAAGCGTGGCTACGGCTGTTACAAAACAAAAAATGGATGAAGTAATGAGATGCGGGGGGAAAAAGCGTGCGTCATGATTTATGAGGAAAATGCTCGTTGCTGTAAACAGGCGACTCCTGAAAACCAAGTGATTTGTCAAAACATTTGGTTTTACTGTTCTTTGTTAATCACTTAATCAGACGCATGTGATGCAACAGACACATGTTCACTGCGTCAGTCTGATGAAGCAACACTGTGATTTCTACAAAGAGTTAACGCTCAGCAGTGGTCATGTGACCAGACAGAGCCGACGCCCCCTCTGCTACTATGGATCATACAGTGCTGTGCATAAGTCTGAGGCCACCGTTAGATTTGTTGTTTTAGCAATGCTATAATGACCATTTATTTATGTATTATATTTATATATATATATATACATATTTACATATTATATTTAAACTGTTATATATTTAAATTATTCACTTATATAGCTGTCCTACTACTGCTTTATAATTACACCTATCCTTATATGCTTATATGTATATATGCAAACCATAGAGCTATACCTTAGCATTTATAAATGTAATAATAGAAATATATGTTTATGTCCTGTACATGTATGTCCTTGTGGTGTCCCTGCTGTTGTTGGTGCTGTACTGCTGCCGGAGGCATAAACTCCCAAGGGATTAATAAAGTTCTATCTATCTATACTCTACAATTATTTCTCCATCACTTTATTGGAACACATCCTGAAAAGATGGAGAAACACATATGCAGTTTGAAAATAACATCTTTTTCAACAAAAATGCTTGTATAATATCAAACATTTAGTGTGACCTACATTTCCACTTGAACAATAACACAACCATGGCTCTTTAAAACCTGGAATGGAACCCTAATGTTATTGGTCAAACCTGTGTTTCTCCTACTATTTCATGCCAACAAATAGCTGCTGTGAAAAAGGTCTATTATACCTGGTTTACTCCAGACATGTTGGAGCATTACATACACATGTTGCACAAGTTCAACTCACTGACAGGTTGATCATATAGTAGAAGACTGACTTTTAGTCACAGCTTTTCAATCTGAACGCCAACGATCACAAAAGTGACATGAAAACAACAAAGATGGTGGTGGACTAAGACTTATGCACAGGACTGTGTGTCCAGCACTTAAAGTACTTTTCAAATAGTGTCTCCATGATTAAATTGATGATATATCAACTTATGCTGTGTTCCCATCATAGTACGGTTCGGAATGGTGTGGCCTGCGCCTGATGGCCGCGTAAGGCGAGGCAAGTTTGTGTGTGTAGCACATTTCAAAGTGCTTTACATAAAACATTAAAAAGAAAAAACGAGTTTAAACCAAAATAAATTAAGAAGAGACACTTAACATATAATTAAACAGATAAAATTCAAGAAATTACAAAACCCCACTGCATCGTGGGAGATTATTGAAATAAAAATGTTTTTAAATTTGGATTTAAAACAGCTCAGCGTTTAGCAGCCCTGATATTTGGGGAGCATAAAAGCCGAACGTTGCCTCACCTCGTTTGGTTCTAGGAAGGTAGTTCTGACCCTGATGACCTGAGGGTTCTGGTTGGTTCATAACCAGACCAGTATTTTGGCCCCAGACCAATCGGAGCAAAGAGAGACGTCATATCGGTGTGATATCAATGAACGCTCAACCAGCTGACTGTACCATTTTACTCTGGTTCCCCAAGAAAAGGGTGCAAAAGAATGGTTTCAGTTGGGTCTGATTATTTTGTTTTGGTACAAAAACAATACTGTACCATACTGTACCAAACTGAACTGTTCCACGCGGTGGAAAAACGGCTTTTCGACACCGTGAATGTTCTGTGGAGCTTCTGGAAGTACAACATTCCACTTTTTTCAGAGGTTAGTTTTCATCTCTGATATGTTGAAAAACAAAACAATGGTGTCATATTTGTATAAAATGCTTTAACATATGCTGTGTTTCCATCCCGGTATGGTTCGGCTTGGAATGGAATATTCAGTCTGCCAAGTTCTGCGACATATCGGTCGATCTGTATACGTGGATTTAAAGTGACAGTGAACTCTGACGGGTTAATTCCAGCAGCGGTCCCATTCATTTTTGACTGCCAAATGGTACAAACTGGACCGTTCGCGAGAAATGTTTTGAATTTATGTCAAAAAATATGGATTATTGGGGATTAAGGTTCAGGAAAAAGAAGCTAAAAACGAGATGATGAGGCCAAAAAAGAATTTAAAGGTTTAAAAGTTACTGCTTTTCACTATTATTCCAGGGGCATGAACGAGTGAACTAATAACGGCGTGAATAAGTGAACTAATCCTGATTGAATTACACAGTAAAGTCAGTGGCTGGGTGTCCAGAGCAGAGACAGTGTCCTCTGTGTACCCTCCACTCAGAACAGGAAGCTGCCAGCCTCTCTGAGATTAGGCCTGTTTCCTCTCTTCACTCTGCACTCGCCGCGACCTCGCGACCCCATGACCTTCCTCCCTGTGTGTGTGTGTGTGTGTGTGTGTGCCAGCTGGTGTGTGACACACACACACACACACACACACACACACATATATTACTAAATCATTCCTAAGAAAATGGCAAGTTAAATTTAAAAACAATATGTGTTTTCCTGGCACAGAACTGCAACGCTGAGCTGTTCAGCAGACACAACACAGTCCCGTGTGTCAACACTGTGTCCATATGTGACCAGGACACCGGGACATCCACCTCCACCGCCACCAGCACCGCCCTCCGCCCTCTCCTAACCATCTGTGGCAGTAATGTTTCCCCCCTCAGTGACTTTTACAAGCCGTAATGTGAAGCACCTGCGGCCACGGAGGGGCAGAGCGAGGGCAGCGGTGGAAAGAGTGACGCACCGCAGCGCCAGGACGCGTGCCAATTCTCTTCCACCCGATTAAAATCATCCCAAAGTCGTCTAATTATGATGTGTGTATACACGCTTCGAGCGTTTAATCAGGATACGAGCAGATACCGAGTCCAGAAATAGAAGTTGAAGACACTTCGCTTCTGCTTGTATTGTAAACAAACGTGGTTTTCCTTGAAGAAGAAAAACACCGATGTTGGACTGACAAGAAGCCTGAACTTAATAGCTAAGGTCAATTTTTGGCTCCCCAAAGAATCTTCCCAACCTTTTTTAAAAATTATTTTTTAAAAAACTAATTTCAAATTTGATCCATCTATAAATCTGACACTCCTGCTCTACAGCTTCAAGCAAATTTCACAGTTGGCACGTCCTTAGTCTAAAAGCTGATTCAGTGGTTCCACTTTTTAACACAAGTCTGATTATTTTGTTTTGGTACAAAAACAATACGTACCACACTGTACCAAACTGAACTGTTCCACGCGGTGGAAAAACGGCTTTTCAACGGGGTGAACATTCTATGGAACTTCTAGAAGTTAGTTTTCGTCTTTAATACACTACTCACAATAACTTAGGGATATTGTTATTTACAAGAGTGCTTTTCCTATTTGGTCTGAATTTTAATGAAATAAGTAAAAGTTCCCTTTGATATTACTAATAATGAACGAGAAGAAACACCATTTTCATTAATTCAATAAAAGTAACAAAACAAAAATTGACAATGTCAGTAGCGGGTGTTTCCACCATTTGCCGCAATGACAGCTTGACAATATTAGCTTTTTATACCCACAGAATGTTGAAACTGATGCCACACTGAAAAGGGTATGACATCCACTGAGTCTCCCACAATATCCCTAACTTATAGTGAGTAGTGTATCTTGAAAAATAAAACACTGTTGTCATATTTGCATTTGTCTAAAATGCTTTAGACACAAACATATGCTGTGTACAACAGGGTGCCCAAACGTTTGCATACCACTGTATAATTTCAAATTTGATCCATCTATAAATCTGACACTCCTGCTCTACAGCTTCAAGCAAATTTCACAGTCGGCACGTCCTTAGTCTAAAAGCTGATTCAGTGGTTCCACTTTTTAACACAAGTACCTGCACTTTTGTTTTAACATTGTTTTACATCCTGTCTGTTTTACGACTTTATGGGACGTGCTGTGCATCACTTTGGTCAACTCTGTTGTTTTTAAATGTTTTTAAATGAAGTAAAGCATATGAGACGGTTTGCCTCGCCTGGTTCTGAGGGTCCATCGTCATCAGAGTCAGAAAGGCCGTCATCGGCATCGGTGTTTGTGACTTAGTTCAGGGTCAAAAGACTTTCGCTGAGCACCAGTCGACCCTCTGAGTCGGACCTGAAACCCTTCAGAGAAGTGCAGGTCACAGCTCTGTGCACTGACTGATGGACCCTGTTGTTTTCACTGTGAGCTGAGTGTCTGTTACATGTGGCCTCAATGGAACACGTATAGTACTGTATATATATATATATATACAGTCCTGTGCATAAGTCTTAGGCCTCCAGCAGCTTTGCTGTTTTTATGTCACTTTTGTGATCGTTGGCGTTTAGATGGAAAAGATGTGACTAAAAGTCAGTCTTCTACTATATGATCAACCTGTCAGTGAGTTGAACTTGTGCAACATGTGTATGTAATGCTCCAACATGTCTGGAGTAAACCAGGTATAATAGACCTTTTTCACAGCAGCTATTTGTTGGCATGAAATAGTAGGAGAAACACAGGTTTGACCAATAACATTAGGGTTCCATTCCAGGTTTTAAAGAGCCATGGTTGTGTTATTGTTCAAGTGGAAATGTAGCTCACACTAAATATTTGACATTATAGAAGCATTTTTGTTGTAAAAGATGTTATTTTCAAACTGCATATGTGTTTCTCCATATTTTCAGGATGCGTTCCAATAAAGTGATGGAGAAATAATAGTACAGTTTGGTCATTATAGCATTGCTAAAACAACCAATCTAATGGTGGCCTAAGACTTATGCACAGTGCTGTATGTACACAAACACACGGTCAGTTGAAAGGAATCTCTTTGGGAAAGTGGTGAAAGTGAAGCGCCGTGTACGGACACAGCAGTTCTTATTTTTGGGTGAAGCCTCCTTTAATAATCCACCCGCATGTCTGAGCTGTGACACCAGCAGGTTTCTATGCAACGCTGATATCTTTATTGCCCAATTCTGCGTTCACCACTTCAGAGGAAGTTATTCTCATCTCATGACTTCCTCACTCTTCTTTATCTTTGTGCTGAACTCGAAGTGCGTTTGGAAATCAGTTTTTAAATGACTGTTATCAGTCGAACTGAGGGCTGTGAGTGGTACAGATACAGCGGAAATACCATGATGAACTTGATATTTAAAGGACTTTTCTCAAAAGTGCTTTAATACCAAATAAGAAAAGGTCAACAAAACACTATAACAAAGCAAACAAGCAGTGGGTTAAAAAGACATGGCCACAGAGATTATGCTATACTTATAATCTTAAAATTATTACAATTCTAAAGTGTTTTAATTGCCACAATTATTAGAAATCACACATTTTTTGTTCTCAGAAACTCGACAACTAAAACTTTAACCAAATTTTTTTGGTTTTAGCTTTTAATGTTTCGTGTATTTAATTAGTTTCCACAAAATTTTTATTAAAAAAAATATTGTATATATATTAGAGAGGCACACCATTAGTGTTGTCCAACAACTAAATTAATTATTATTTATTATGTATTTATTATGAGAGATGATACATACGCTTTATGAATGTGTGTGAATGGGCGAATGGCAAAAACTGTAGTGTAAAGCAGCTTTAAGTAGAAAAGTGCTGTATGAATACAAACCATTTACCATTTACATTTTATCAGATGGATGGACAAAGGAAAATTTCAATGCCAAAAAAATCTGCGTCGTTTATCGTCCGTTGATCTGCTCTGATTTCCAAAAACTGGCATCAGTCAAAGACAAAAAACAGAATTGGTTGACTTCTAGATTATGTCAGTTCAGTGAAAATTTCATAACAATAACACCTGGCCCCCCATAAGATACATTCTGATCCACTGCATCCAGAAGAACTTTCTGCATCTGTACAGAACCATCTTACCATCTGACATAAGCATGACAAAATTCATCCTTAAAATGTCACTGGTATATAAACATCAGAACTTGTTCAATGGGACTGAACCATGTTACATTTAAACTAGACGCCAAATCCGTAATCTCGATCAGATCCAGATTAAACTTAGTCTGTTTGTAGAAAGTCTGATCCTGCAAACGCAAACCAAATTTCAATGAATTTGATGAGTTTTGACAAATTTGAGACCCGATTATCTTTACAGTTTTGCCCGTTATAAGAGAGTGGGATTGCTTGAAAGTTTGATAATTATTTGTAACGTCATCAGAGGGAAGATTCGTGCCGAAATTTAACAACAACACACTTGGAAGATCACGAAAAAAACAGACTGACTCGTCAAAAAGTGTAGACAGGACGTTGGTATAAGGAGGACAAACGTGGAGGACAACCATAAACCCAACGTGAATATCTCACTGTAAAATAATAGTAAACGCTATTATTTTTAGTCGACCGTGCAGGAAGCCCGTTTGTGTGGGTTCTGGAAACATCGCCTTTAATTATCAGTGAGCAGAGTGAGAACACGCTCCGGTTTAATTTGGATAATTAAAGCAGCAGCAGCAGCAGCAGCAGCAGCGGCGGCAGCAGCAGCAGCGGCAGCAGCAGCAGCAGGGTGGAACTGCAGTAAGACGCCTGTCACTGCAGCTGAACCATGAGTGATGCACGACACACTGTGTGCTTCTCTGTGTGTGTGTGGGTGTGTGTTCTTGTACTTGCTGCAGAGTGAGGACCAAAAAAACGTATAAACACCTACAAAGTGAGGACACTTCGGCAAAGTGAGGACATTTTGTCAGGTCCTCTTTTTTTTAGAATTGGGTTTAGCTTAGGGTTAGGAATCTAGTTGTGATGGTTAAGGTTAGGGTAAGGGGCTAGAGAATGTATTATGTCTACGAGGGTCCTCACTCTGACAGAAGCGCAAACGTGTGTGTGTGTTTTCGCTCATGTTCTGTGTTGTGTCATGTTTTTCGGGCCACTTGCTCAGAATTCTTTCTATTTTAGGTCACAGTTGTTTTTGGATTTGCTCCCACATGCCACCAGTTCTGTGTGTGAGTGAAAGTGACTTATCTAAATATATCAGACTGCGCTCGCCTGGCGACCGCAAATGTCGCCGAGAATGAAGAAAACCATGAATGACAGTAAACGTTAGCGGGAACTAAACAGTAGGCGAAAGGCTAAAAAAGAGAAAAAACAACAAAAAGGAACATAACATTCACTGGCAACCTGTTTATTTTAAACCAGCAGCTTTATATAAACACTTACATGACCACTCCACCCCCAGTAGGGGGAGCACTTTGTCTTTAGATCAGTCGTTTCTGGGTCACATGGGCTGCAGCTTATTTTTGGGTCACTCGATAAAGTTGCGACAGCTTTTCCAAACCTAGAGATTTTTATGTGCGGTACGTCTCTGAGCCACGTGAGGGCGCCCCACCACAATCAAACTAGCTGCCACAATAATTTAACGCAACTACCGCATGTTGTTGTTGTGTCCATCGCACCTAAAATACCTGTTATTTTGTCACTAATCCTTATAAAATATATGACTTATTTGTATTAGCATATTTAACCATTTCAAAAACCAAAAATTTACAAATCTACAACATATGAAAGAGATAAATGCGGACAATGCATTTATTTATATACTTACATATTTGTGTGCGTATATGCATTTTAATATACACTTTCTCATTGAATTCAATGAGAAAGTGTACCCAAACTTTTGAACGGTAGTGTATAAACAGAAAATACGACATAAACATAAAAAAATAATGAAAAACAGTCCAGTAAAATTATGTAACATACAAGCAAGTGTTCATAACTTCCTTGACAAATTGTGAATAATTTCTCACAATAAATTTGCCTGTTCATGTTCCTTGAGCTAATGTTTTACATAGTTATTTAAATTCTAACAATTTATAAAATATTTCTTCAAATTTTTGTATTTGGTTTCTAATTCTCTTAGTATTAGGGCCATACTGAAGACAAAAAATATTTAAACTTTCAAGAATAAAGCTGTGATATTATGATTAGTTGCAATGTTATGTCTTCGGTTTATATTAAAAATGTATATTCTTTAAAGCATACTGTATAATACTCAGTCATATCTTTGTGATTTTCTCCATTTCATATATTTCATTAATTCACACGCTCTTCCTGTTTGTGTTAATTTTCATTTTTTAATGCATTACTATGAATATTCCAGTGTTTGTCATTTTTGATTGCTTTTGAATAATCTGATGCTTCTGTAGTGACTTCTGACTGCGCTGTCGTTCAGAAATGTCAACCACATGTTTTTGTCCATTGAAGAATTTGCTGTACATTTGTTTGGGTTGTTTTGTCATCTGTCAACATTTTAGAGCGACAGCTGGAAACAACAGATAGTCTGTGGTTTGTATCTGTGGTTATTTTCACACCGACGTCGTCACAGATGGACAATAAACGACATGGACGGGTTTTCCACTGACATTTAACCTGAATCAATGACTTTTACAAATCACTTTGACTTTTCTGGCTTTTGTTACCATCAGTGCAGGAGCCACACACGCAGGTTTGTGCTTCTGTCATAGTGAGGACCCTCACAGACTTAATACATTCTCTAGCCCCTTACCCTAACCTTAACCTAAACCCAATTCTAACCCTAAAACCAGGACCTAACCCTGAAAAAGTCCTATAAAGAAGGGAGGACCAGACAAAATGTCCTCACTCTGCAGCAAATACAAGAACACACACACCAGAGACTTAAGCTCAAAGACTTGAGATTAAACTTGAACTTAAGCTCAAAGATTTGTGACTAAAGTTGAACTTAAACTCAAAGATTTGTGACTAAATTTGAAATTAAGATCAAAGATGAGATTAAACTTGAAATTAAGATCAAAGACTTGAGATTAAACTTGAACTTAAGCTCAAAGATTTGTGACTAAAGTTGAACTTAAACTCAAAGATTTGTGACTAAACTTGAAATTAAGCTCAAAAACTTGAGATTAAACTTGAACTTAAACCCAAAGATTTGTGACTAAACTTGCAATTAAGATCAAAGACGAGATTAAACTTAAATTAAGATCAAAGACTTGAGATTAAACTTGAACTTAAACTCAAAGATTTGTGACTAAAATTGAACTTTGTGACTAAAGTTGAAATTAAGCTCAAAAACTTGAGATTAAACTTGAACTTAAACTCAAAGATTTGTGACTAAACTTGAAATTAAGATCAAAAACTTGATTAAACTTGAAATTAAGATCAAAGACGAGATTAAACTTGAAATTAAGCTCAAAGACTTGAGATTAAACTTGAACTTAAGCTCAAAGATTTGTGACTAAAGTTGAACTTTGTGACTAAAGTTGAAATTAAGCTCAAAAACTTGAGATTAAACTTGAACTTAAACTCAAAGATTTGTGACTAAATTTGAAATTAAGATCAAAGATGAGATTAAACTTGAAATTAAGATCAAAGACGAGATTAAACTTGAAATTAAGCTCAAAGACTTGAGATTAAACTTGAACTTAAACTCAAAGATTTGTGACTAAA
>JAFBJR010000118.1:1761840-1952987 GCA_016785285.1 Brachirus orientalis
TGTTTCATGAAATGTTCTAATGTTTTGTGAAATGTTCTAATGTTTTGTGAAACGTTCTAATGTTTCATGAAATGTTCTGTTTTGTGAAATGTTCTAATGTTTCGTGAAACATTCTAATGTTTTGAAAAATGTTCTGTTTCAGGAAAAGTTCTAATGTTTTGTGAAATGTTCTAATGTTTCAGGAAAAGTTCTGTTTCATGAAACATTCTAACATTTCGTGAAACATTCTAATGTTTTGAAAAATGTTCTAATGTTTCAGGAAAAGTTCTAATGTTTTGTGAAACATTCTAATGTTTGATGAAATGTTCTGTTTCATGAAATGTTCTAATGTTTCATGAAATGTTCTAATCTTTCAGGAAATGTTCTAATATTTTGTGAAACATTCTAATGTATTGAAAAATGTTCTAATGTTTCAGGAAAAGTTCTAATATTTCAAAGAAAAGTTCTGTTTTGTGAAAAATTCTAATGTTTCATGAAACGTTCTAATGTTTCATGAAACGTTCTAATGTTTTGTGAAACGTTCTAATGTTTCAGGAAAAGTTTTGTTTCGTGAAACATTCTAACATTTCGTGAAACATTCTAATGTTTTGAAAAATGTTCTAATGTTTCAGGAAAAGTTCTAATGTTTTGTGAAATGTTCTAATGCGTGAAACATTCTAATGTTTTGAAAAATGTTCTAATGTTTCAGGAAAAGTTCTAATGTTTTGTGAAATGTTCTAATGTTTCAGGAAAAGTTCTAATATTTCACAGAAAAGTTCTGTTTTGTGAAACATTCTAATGTTTGATGAAATGTTCTGTTTCATGAAATGTTCTAATGTTTCATGAAATGTTCTAATGTTTCAGGAAATGTTCTAATATTTTGTGAAACATTCTAATATATTGAAAAATGTTCTAATGTTTCAGGAAAAGTTCTAATATTTCACAGAAAAGTTCTGTTTTGTGAAAAATTCTAATGTTTCATGAAACGTTCTAATGTTTTGTGAAACGTTCTGCTTTGTGAAGTGTTCTAATGTTCTGTGGAACATTCTAGCATTTCATGAAATGTTCCAGTTTGCTGAAACGTTGTACTGTTTGGTGAAATGTTGCGTTTTCTGCAATGTCATAGTGCAATACCCTTCAAGGCTGCCGTCTGATAAAACTGATAAAAACAAATCGTTTCCTGTGTGACACCAGCCAATGAGTCACCAGGTGACACTCGATCCAAACACTACTGCACTGAGAAACGCAGAGAGTCGTGTGGAGCTGGTTTTATCAACACTGTGTGAACTCATTTGACTGATCTGATTTGAATGTAACACACATTTTTTACATTTAAAAGTTAACACACTGCAGTTTGTAACAAATCAACCAAAGCCTCGAAACGTCCCGATCACGATCGGGACATAAAACAAGTGGTAAAAAACATAAATTCCCCGTTCTCTGCTAAAATATTTTCACTCCATCACTTTGTCCATTTTATCATCGCAAGTGCACTTTTCCATGCAGCGATGCACAACACAATCTGTAAGTGCTTTGCAGTATGCAAACACACGCCCACGTGTGTGTGTGTGTGTGTGTGAGAGAGAGCTGTTGTGTTGCTGGTGGCGCGGCTTCAGGATTGTGTCGAGGCTGTCTGTAATAAATGTGCCCGGGCCAGTGGGCCCAAAAAGATATATCACAAACAGGAGGGGAGGCAGAGTGCAACAGGGAGGGAGGGAGGGAGGCGAGCGGAGTGGGAAAAGAAATGAAGAAGAGGGGAAAAGAGACGGACGAGAAAAGGGGAGGATCGATTGGTGAGGAAAAAGAGAAAGGGGAAGAGGAGGACGGGTGGGTGGGTGGGTGGGGGGGCTGCTTTCTCCTGGGCCCCGCTATGTTTCCCATTATGTAAGCCCTGGTCACCGGCAGCATGCCAGCAGGCAAAATAAAAGAGTCTCTCTGGCTTGGCACGGCTCGTATTTTCCTATCCTCGGCGCGGGGTCAGGGAGGGGTCAGGCAGCTGGATGGGGCGCTGGGGGGATTGTGGGGTCTGGGCCGGCCTCCAAAACCCAAAAGGCCCCGGGTTCAAGTACCAGCTGAAAGCAATCAGGGGGAAATCTGGGAGTGCCACAGCTGCTCGCAGCAGCGCTGTTCTGTGGCTCAACTCTCTCTCCTTCTTTCTCTAACTCTCTCTTGTCCCACTTTTCTCTCCATGTTGCATCTCCCCCCCCCCCGTTGCTTTTCTCGACAGACACGCTAAAAAAATTGCATACTTTAAACATGAAGCCATAAGTATATGTATACTGATGTGTGTGTTTGTGTGGAAACGTGTGTGTTCTAATGTGTGTGGCGTACAGCGCACACGTGTGTGAGTGTGTGTAAGTGGGGTCAATGGAAAGACAAGGGATTTAAAACAATAGTAGTTAAGTTCAATCTGCTTTAGCCTGTTTTTACACACTTTACTTTTAATTATAGTCACTTGACGAGGCCACTTAACGTCTATGATGATTCACTGGCAGAAATTAAATGTATACTACCCATAAGTATGTTTGTATTCGTGTATAAAACTCCTAATCACTGTCACATGAGTTCACACAACGTTGATTAAGTCCATCAGCTCCACACAACTCTTTCTGTGTTTCTCACTATGCCAGTGTTTAGATCTTATGTCGCCCAGCAACATTCCTCACTGACTGAAGACACAAAGATCAGCGTATATGTCTGAAATGCAACATTCAGCTAGAAAGCACCCGGACATTTCACTTTAAACGTACTGGTATAAACCTGCAATAAGTCTGGTATAACTCTGGCATTTTAGCCGGGTATAAAACTGGTATAAATCTGGTATTTCAGCCTGGTATGAAACTGGAATAAGTCTGGTATAGCTCTCATATTTTGGCCTGTTATAAAACTTGTATAAGTCTGGTATTTAACCCTGGTATAAACCTGGGTTAAGCCTGGTGTAAACCTGGTATAAGCCTGATATAAACCTGGTATAACCCTGGTATAAGCCTGGGTTAAGCCTGGTATAAACCTGGTATAAGCCTGGTATAAGCCTGGTATAAGCCTGGGTAAAGCCTGGTGTAAACCTGGTATAACCCTGGTATAAGCCTGGGTAAAGCCTGGTGTAAACCTGGTATAAGCCTGGTATAAGCCTGGGTAAAGCCTGGTGTAAACCTGGTATAAGCCTGGGTTAAGCCTGGTGTAAACCTGGTATAAGCCTGATATAAACCTGGTATAAACCTGGTATAGGCCTGGGTAAAGCCTGGTGTAAACCTGGTATAACCCTGGTATAACCCTGGTATAACCCTGGTAAAAGCCTGGGTAAAGCCTGGTGTAAACCTGGTATAACCCTGATATAAACCTGGTATAAACCTGGTGTAAACCTGGTATAACCCTGGTATAACCCTGGTATAACCCTGGGTAAAGCCTGGTGTAAACCTGGTATAACCCTGGTATAAGCCTGGGTAAAGCCTGGTGTAAACCTGGTATAACCCTGGTATAACCCTGGTATAAGCCTGGGTAAAGCCTGGCACACCCTGCAGTGTCTAAAGTGCCAGTGTTAAATTAAAGGAAGAAGGATATGTTGAAAGCAGGTGTGGTGAAACTTCCTGCTCTGGCTTTGCTCAGTTTCCTCTCTGAGGGCACGATGGATGCCAACAAACACAACACCATTGTCAGTGATCATTTCCATCCTTTGGAAACTTTCTAATGAGTGTTTTCTTTCTTTAAGACAAAGTTCAGTATCGTCAGGGAGCAGAAGGCCAGTGAACGAACAACTGAGCCTGAAAATGAAGTGAATAAAGACACAAGACAAGAGTCACATTCCCCATGTTCTGTGTCCACACATCTCTGATAAGTCATCGCAGCAGCTGCACAGGTGAAAATGGACATGACAGAAGCTGGGCCCCACAAGAACCATCGTCAAAAACACCATGCTGGACTTAAGAAACTTCCCATTTATGACACATTATGTTTTTGTTTGTTTATAAGGGTCCTCATGGCCTTACTCCACGGTCCCTAAGACACAAAAAAGATCAGTCCTTCACGGTAGAAGCTCCAAAATCGTCTTACAAACGGAAAATCACTTATTACTTTCACTAAATTAAATTCCAGCCACTTGTCACTAAGGGGAGTCTTTAATTTTTTGTTTATCCCTAAATCTATTTATTGGGTTTTTAAGGACAGAAAATGTGTGCATTGTAGTGACAGCATTCTGTTCACAGAATACAGGAGCATGAAAATGAATGTCCACAGGAAGAAGAGGTCTCAGTTTTCCATTGTTAGGAGAAGAAGGTGTTTTCAAAGTTCAAAGGAATCCCAAATATGGCAATAAAGGGGTCAGGTGTTATTGCTTTGGAATTTTTAAGGTACCAATAGCAATTAAAATTTTCCAATATCGATTGAAAAACTTAGTAGTTGGTTTAGTCGTTTTAGTCCGGAGGGATTCAACACAGCCTCAAAAAAAAAAAAAAAAAAGGCATTTAAATCAAATTTAAGTGTCATGATTGGACAAAAGTAGCAGACTGCTGCATCCCTCTGTGTTCAGCTTCGACTAAATCCGATAATTTGTCATTAAACACTCCTGGTAACTTCTGCAGACACCGGCTGTAAAACATCTCTGCATCACTGACTGACAGTTTACTGGAAATAGTTGAGTTAGTTTATTGAAAACCAGGAAGTGACAGTGTATACAGTCAATTGTGGAGTGGATTGCCCCTACTTATTAAACAGGCCTCGTCACTTCCTGTTTCTAAGATTGTCTCTTTTTCTTCTCTACTGTACACAGTGCCTTGGAGCAAGAAAGGCTGACGGTTTGCATGCCCTCTCCGGGTTCAGCTCCACAAGAATTAGAATGAGCTATTTTTACACACACGCACCAATTAGTGATAGTGAACTTGACCTTTGCATTTGACCGATCCTTATCACACACCAGTAGTGAAAACTCTCAGGGCTCAGGAGCAGTGGGCACCATTTTTTCTGGATCTGTGGACCAATGGTTGATTGGGTGCCTTGGTCAGCCATTGGCCCTTCCCAAATTGGGGACCAATTACGAGCCCAATTCCTTTCCTCTTGGCGGAAAACCACACAGAGGTGAACTGGGCACATTGACCATAGGTGTGAATGTGAGAGTTTTCCCGCCTTTCGCCTTCTGTCAACTGGGATTGGCTCCAGTGGAGGATAAAGTGATGAAACTGCACTTTGGTAAACTGTGTTGCTCTAAATATGCTTTACAAATAAACTGGATTGGATTGTTGTTTTCTTAGCTGCGCGATCTCACGCTAAACACTTGCAGAGAAACTCCTCGTCAGCTGAGACATTAGTGACCGTAGGGCACTTACACCCACACTGCTCTGGATTTACCTCATAATGGGCCAGAGATAGTGCAGAGCATTCAGCAGGGCCATTAAGCTTTGCATAATGTTTATGCTGGCTCATGGATCTTCGTTATGTCTCGCTTAATGTTTGATGGCCTGTTGTGTATCCACTGAGCTGGCACGGCTGCGCCTGCCAAAGCTAAAAACCCTCCACGCAGACAAGCCAGGCCTGCAAACCCCCCGTTATCATCTGTGCTCCCTGCACTGGTTTCTGGACTCGCTCAACTCATGCCCCCCATCCAGACACCTGGGAGGGAGGGAGGAGGGAGGGAGGGAGGAAGACGGGGGAGGCAGACGGATAGAGCAGCAGTGATTGAGAGTGGCAACAACAGAGGAAGTGATAGAGACAGAGAACTAGCCAGCTGAGCAAGACCCCAGACACAAAGGGCTGTGATGACACACACATTCTCACACACACACACACTCGTGGTCTAAGAAAAAGAGGGGTCTGACAGATAAGACTTGTGGCTGGGGCATGTGCTGGAGGAGACACCCACACTCGCTCATCGATTCGTTCCCTCGCTCGGAGCGACGGAAGGAGCAGAGCTGGCTGTCGTCAGCCTGGCCCAGAGCAGGAAGTGTGTTGGGGATAAGGCAGCCATGTGGCAGGATGTTATGGATTTCTAATTAGAGCAATTCATCTGTCAGCAAGGGCGAGCTTTCACTGGAGCTTTCCCCGGCCCTCATTCGCCATACTTCACACTCCCAGCTCTACCCACAGTCACATTCTCCACACGGAGAGTCAACACGGACGTGCGCACGCACACGCGTCCCCCCCGGGAGACCTGACGTCACCGCTCGTCCAACACACTTCCCCTCGCACACCGACTGCACCAGAGTAAAATCATTCAGTCACCATCTCACACATCGACTGACAAGGCCAAAGAACGGGCTGAGGGAATCCCCTGGAGAGAGCTCATTCTTCAGCAGCGTTAAACCATGACTGAGATAAGGACTCGGAGGGTGGAGAAGCTTGAAATGAGAAGCCGGTTGTCTACAGACACACACACACACTCACTCCTGTGATGCAGCAACCTCGCGTTGCCTGGAGGCATGTGCTGCAGAGAGCGCGCTGTTCCGTTCCCTCCGACAGAAGCGATAACGCTAAGCTCCAGTGGACGCAGAGTTCGGAGCAGCAGAGCGAACTCCCCGGGGAACAGGCGCTGCTATTGTGTTACACCAGATATCCTGCCGTTCTTTCAGACAGCAGCTGATAATCGCACAAATAAACAAACAAAGGGGAGGTGTTTCTGCATCTGTGTGAAACTGAGACCGATACTGTAATTGCTCCATGATTACTCACTTATATGATTTAAAAAACAGTGCAAATGAACCTTAACTGTGACACTGCCGATGAATATGTACACTTTCTTATGATATTTTAAAACCAAACAAGGGCTGAAACAAAAATTCAGGCAGGGATTCTGATTCCAAACCAGGCCACTCTTTTCACACAGACCACTAATTTCGTAGGGTTAACCCTATTTGTTGACATAATGGGTACCAGACGAGTAAATTTGCCAATTATATCCAACCGGGAAACTAGAAAAAGGCATTAAATTGTGACCAACAAGCCCATCTTCATAGTTTTTATGGGATCATATGAGTAAAACCTCAAAATATCACACAGGGCCAACAATCCAAGAATCACTAAAGAATCCAAAGGTTTTAGCATCTTTTCTTTCCTTGAGATTATAGTATTTAGTGCACTGTCCCTGATGCAAATAAATATAATAAAACTCAGTGTTTCTTAGTTGCTCAGCTCGGAACAGGAATCCTTCCCCTCACCCGTAAATTTGGAAGATTTAAAAATGTCCATGAAGAAAACAGATGTGCAAATTACACGGATTAGAAGGTGAAACTGAGAATGAGTCACACTTTCTTCTGTATCGTCCTCACTATGAAGAACATCTTCACTGAGTGACATGTTTTCCCCAAATCCTGAAATATCGTTGTGCACTGATTCTGACAACAGAGTGGAATGAACGTTTAAACCAGAGCTTTGCAAGTCTGGTCGCTTTTTCGCCTTTCACCTCGGCAGAGCTCCCCCTACAGTCTGGGAGTACATATTTTAATGACATGGCCGTAAACATCCATTCATCCATCGTCTACATCTAAAATAATGTAATCTTTGATCTTATAGCCAGACACTGTTTTAATGTAACAAAGTATAAATATTTCTTTTTAATATATTTTATTATTTTTTTTTACATTATTTATATTTCTAGCAACTTTTGCTTTTACTACATTTCTTGAATAAATGTGTGTACTTGTATGTGAAGATTCTCAGTCATCCAGGTCATGGTATCCAAAAGTGTAGTATAAAAAAATGGCAACTGGACTTAGTTGAATTTCTTCTGGAGAGTCTTTGACGACTTAACGACTCATCTAACCTTTTAGTTAACAACTCACACCCCCTTCCTATCCAAACCACACCCCATGGACCAAGAACCTGACAGAGTTTATAAGTCCCAGACTCCCCACCAAATCAAACAGAACTGAAGAAGCCTCTTGGATGAGAGGCGAAACGTCTTCAAGAAATTCAACTAAGTCCAGTTGCCTTTTTTTACTACACTTTTGGGTGTGTACTTTTACTTTTACAGTTCATTTCCCCAAACTATCTCTGTAACTATCAAACTAAGTGGAAGAGTCGGTAAATGGTCTGTACTTATAAAGCACTTGTGTAGTCATGATGACCACTCAAAACTGCTTTACACTACACTAGTTTGCTGTTCACACACTGCTGGCAGGAGCAATGTGGGGTTAACTGTGTTGCCCAAGGACACATTTAGACTAGCAGAGCTGGGAATTGAACCCACAATTTTCAAACTGAAAGATGACTTGCACTGCCACTGAGCTACCGTCGCTGAGAAACTTAGCTTTGACACTTAAGGACAGTAAATGTCATAAACTTTAAGTAACATTGTAGAAGGTGACTTTTACTCAAATATCACTTTTAGGTATTTTATACAAAACTGTAGCTGGTACCTGTGTGTGTACTGCTGTGAACTAAGACCCGAGACTTTTCAAGACCTCGCATGACTTCCTGATACTAAGGACTCCAGGTCGGCGACCCTGAACTTGCAAGGCTGGATTTCCACTAACAGACAGTAGGGGGCAGTGGAGACAGATTTGCTTAAAATCCCCAAAACTGCTGCAAATTGTTTTTCTTCTTCTGTGCACCAACTTCCTCTATTATTTCCAGGTCAAAGGTCAGAGACAGGAACTGTGGAGCATGTACAAAGTGACTGGTCCAGTTCGGCGTAAACATGGAACTGTAATTCACATTATTTGGGTTTGTTAGTCCGACTTTGAGAAATTGAATTTAGTACAATGTCACGTTTTCATATTCAACATGTGTACATGTCTTTAAAAAGTCTGTTTCCAGTCGCACTAACACAATAATTAAATTTTTCTCCTTTGTTTCTTTTGCCCACCACTTTCCTGACTGAATATCTCAACAAGCACTGAAGCATTAGAAAAGCTGCCAGGAAATTTGTTGTCCACAGAGGATAGATTGAAATGTTTGTGATTACTCAATCTATTCTGCTTTTTTTTTTTTCCCCTCTTCTGCAGCGAGACAAAGTCAAGGGTGGAAGTGCAAGAGAAACAGAATCATGAGAAAAAGCAGCACTGGAAGAAACAGCATGATAAGAAAGATGGTGGTGGTGGGGGGGGGGGTGAGAAGACAGAAGAAATGAGGAAGAGAAAGAGGGAAAATGGACAGTCAAGAGGGATGACACGAGGACATGCACCGTGATAGAGCCCAAAAAAAGAGGGCGTGTGAGAGAGAGCAGAGCGAGAGAGGCGGGTGGAGGTGGAGAAGGGAGGGCGGAGGGCGGAGGGGGGCGGCTGTGCGAGGCCGGGAACACAGAGCAGCGGCCGGGGGGATGTTTAGATAGGTGCAGGCTGCCACTAGGAAGTCCACGCTCCAGTATAAACAGGCCGCCACACAACCCAGCACTCCCAACTGTGGGAGAAATCTGCCCCGAGACGCACGGAGTGGCGCTGGCCAACAGAGCAAAGGAGGGAGGGTGAGAGGTGGGAGGAAAGAGAGGATGGGTACACGGCCACTTTCAGATCCCTGCTGAATATATACACAGCTGAGTCTGGCCTCTGGACCCGTTTCCTCTCTCTTCCCTCGTCGAGGTCCAAGCAGGACTCCTGAGGCCATTTTGGCTGCTCTTATCCTCATGTAATCTCTACTTCATACACACACACACTCACATGCACACACATGTGCATGCAAGCATAGACGCGCACACACACACACACACACACACACATACACTCGTTTGTATTAAAGTGGTAGTTCAAGTTTCTTTTTGTTTTGTTTTTTTAAATATGTAGTATGTAGCACTGACACAGACAGATATTGTCACATCTCTTCAGTCCTGGCTGATCTTCACTGTTTGTTTTAGAATTGATTTTGCTGATCACTTTTGAAGTTTGTATGGGTTTGGCCCCAAGCTACATTTCAAAGAAACAGACCCCACATGAGCCGCATCGAAGGCTTAGATCCTCTCGGCTCAAAACCTGCCATCAGGGCCTCCGGACTCTGGAACGAACTGCCTGAGGAGTTAAAGCTCATGGAATCAGAGAAATCACTTAAAGTCTGTTTTTAAAGACTGGCTTTCTTGAAAGCTTGTTTTTGTATTTATTTATTTTTATTTATCCATTCATGGACAGCCCATGAATGAGTAGAAAGGGGAATCCGGCTAATTCAAATCCTGACAGGTGAACAAGGCACCCAGTCCAATTGTGTTACCATGAAGCTATAATTCAGGTTTTAAAAGGTGCTATATAAGTTTAATTATATTGCTTTGACTGACAACCATGACTGTTTCCCGGAGGCTGATGTAATCCCATCATGCAACACTCTCAATACCACGTGATGTTCTAATCTACACACGTTCCTACCAGCAACTCAAGTCTTTGCTGGCGAATAGATTTTTTTTTGCCAAAACAGTCAAGGACAAGGAAACACCAAAAGATCGGATCACCAAAGATTCAGAGAGACGACAGAGTTATCACTCCTCTAAAAGTCACTCAAACACAGAGATGGGAATCCAAAAGCAACGGACTCGTCTAGTGTAGGGTTCACGTCATATCAGGCACAGAATCAAACGCTAACTAACTTTAATATCTTGTTTATTTTCAATGCTTTCATTGCAGTTTTGCGGAAGTTTGAGGAAGATGAGGGAAAGCTGAAGATGTCGTAATCACACTTTAACAGACTGTCGCTGGTGTTAGCTGCCGTGGAATTTTGCGGCTCATTAACTTTAATCAACTTATTCCTATAGAACAAGTCCACGGTTCTTCTTAACTTGTAGCATTATAAATGTCTGTATGTACTCAGTGTCTCTGTCTGTTGTCCTAATGGAAGTTCCCAATATTGTGAATATTGACATTGTCATTATGTCACTAACATACAGTCTCATTGTACAAATCAGGGAAAAATACATTGCTTTTTTACAGGAAAAACAGCCGACACATGCTATGATAGAATTTAGAGTTAGTTATTTTTGCACACTCTAATTAGATGAATTAGTGAATTTTACCTCGGCATTTAACCCACCAAACAAGCTGGACACAGGAGTAACAGGGACTGGGTGCCTTGCTCAGGGGCACCCCAGCCCTTGACCCGTCCAGGAATTTGAAGTGGTGAACCTCTAGTTACAAGTCCAATTCCTTTCCGCTTGTCCATGAACTGATCACTTAAACACACCAGCGGTGTCTCTGCTTTCTCCCTCTCTCCCACACACACACTTACACGTTCTGTGGTTTTTGTGCGTCGCAGAAGACTTTTCTGGGGGGGGGGGGGGAAATTCCTGTGAATATGAAACCCGGTGAAAATATGGACGCGAAGTGAAAGGAAACATTCGACATTCCACCAGAACCAACACAACGGCAGAAAAACCACATCGCAGGACACACATCTGTCTCCCAACTGACATCATGTCCTGTTTGGTGTCGGGCTCTCCTCCACATCACCTGCTGGAGGAGAGCAGTCACGCGCACGCACACACACACACATGCACACGCGCGCACACACACATGCGCACACGCGCACACACACTCTGTTAAAGTCAGTGTGCACCTGGCTCAGACACCTCCGAGCTTAGCGAGGAGAAAGGCCAGTCTCTCCATGTTTAGTCTGTTCTTCTGGGCTTTCAGTGTGTGACAAGACCCATGAGGAGCTGAGGAATAACCGAGGAGACTTACAGTGTCACGACAGATTCACTACTGCTCTCCTGCAGCCGTATATCCACCCAATATTTACTCTGTCTCTGTCACCGTGATATACTGGAGGCCGTCTTGGGCTGGATAGAGATCAAGTTTGTAGTTTTCATGCGTTTGATTTTTATCCCTATAGTATATCACTGTATCAGGAAACAAGAGTAAAAGACATTCCTCTGGAAAGACTGGTTTATTCGCTGTTAATCTGACCGTGCAGCTGACAGGACAGTCACCGCACAACCAGATAACACTATTCAAATAGTTTTGCAACCATAAAATGTTCAAGAGAGATTTTCCATCTCAAGTTATATTGTTGGTTGAATTCTGACTGGTTATTATTATAGCAATTTATTTTTATTTTATTTAACTTTTACTTAACGAGGAGACTGAATTTGCAGAAATACTTTCATTCCTGACATTTCGCTATTGTCATTTCATTTACTACCATTTCGGTGCTACAGTAGACCACCAGGTCAACAAGTTTTGAAAATGAGACGCTAATCTTAAATAGGGTGTGGCTGTGACCAGTGAAAGAAAAATGAAGTTTTCAAAGTAAAAACTCATATATTCAGTGCCACAATGGTGAACAAAGAGAACATGTATGCGGTCAAAATCAGCATTTATTTTCCCAGACATGTCTGCAGAGTGCAGCTCCCCACTTCCTTATTCCTTCATTCATCAAAAAGAGTCACTACAGTTACTTGTTGTTGGGTTTTAGCCAATAAAATAAAGAGACAATGTCCGATTTCTACGTATCCACGTCAAACATACAGTCTTTCTCCCAAAAACCAACAAGAAAAACATAATTGATGTTCACTTCAACTCATGGTGTCCAAACCAGCGACAGCTGAATCAAACAAACATGTAAATAAACTAATAAAATTAAAACTGCGAGTGGCTTTGTGCCGGCCCCTCGCAGCTGCCAGCAGGTGGCGCTTTGTCCTTGACTCAGTTTGCATGTGCTGATGTTGTCTGGCCGCAGACTGATCAATGCACGGTGAAGTTACAGGGCACTTCTGGTTTGTGGCGATTGATCAATGAAATTTTCCAAAATTCCGATGTTTGCCGTGACCACACTCTTTTAAATCTGTGAGACCTTCTGACAACTTTCATCTTTGATGTGTCTAGTACAAAACTGACATGTTTTTTTTATGTTGGTAAGATTAACAAGCTCAAACGAGTTCATTTACGAAATGTGCAAATCCCCAAGATGGACGCCAAATTCAAAATGGCTGTTCTACCAAGTTTTGCCTTTTGTGTGACAATTTTTGCCATTTTCACCAAAGTTTAATGTGTCAAAAATGCGATTCTTTGGGGAGGAAAAAGATAAAATTCCAGGAATTCCAATTGGTCCGTGACTCCAGTACTCCAGCCCTAATTAACAAAAAGACATAAAACACCACATAAAGTTTACCAGATCTAACGTAAACGGCTGATTATTTTTGTTAACGAGGAGTGAAACAGGTGTAAACAATGAAGTAGTTAACCTTGTACTTGGGGTTATGCTGACATGGCATTGAACAAGATGCTGAGTCATCGTTACCCTACACATGACCCAGCACTTTCACATTGTTGAGGTGCTGATGTATGTTTTAATAAAACATGAGGTTTTATGGCTAATTAATTAGGTTTATATTGTTTTAAGTGCAGAACGTGAACTTTTATTCCGACAAAATGGCCGCCAGGGTTTTATTTCATTGGCTGCAGACGGACAAGTGTTGGCCAATTTAAACCATGTTATCACACAGCTTCAGGCAACAGACTTGACAGTACTGCTCTGTTCTGTGTGTGTGTGTGTGTGTGTGTGTGTGTGTGTGTGAACGGCTCAGTGCTGCTGTGTGACTGTGGAGCAAAATTCAAAATCAAGTCCAGAGCAGTGTGAGGGCAGCGGAGGAGGAGGAGGAGGAGGAGGAGGAGGAGGAGAGCATGAGTGGCCAAACAAGAATGGACCAACACCCAGCCTCGACACATCTACACACACAACACACACACACACAAACACACACAAACTGTCTGCCAGTAAACACTAACAAGTCCAGCAGCTCTTCCTGGAACAGCACCATGAAGCAGCTGTGAGTCCCAGCAGAGCCCGACTCTCCCACTCACTGGGCCTCTCGCAGGCAAACACACACACCCATGCCCACACACACACACACACACACACATGCATGTTTGCGCTTCTATCAGAGTACGGAAACCCAATTCTAACCCTAACCCTAAAACCAAGTCTTAACCCTGAAAAAGCCATTTTAAGGGGTGAAAAAAAGTGAGGACCAGCCAAAGTGTCCTCACTTTGTCAAAATGTCCTGACTCTGCAGCAAGTACACGCACGCACACACACACACACACACACACACACACTTGTATAGTGCACATACCACGGAACCTCGTGCACACGCACACACACATTTCTAAGTTGCCCGTTGACTCTCTGTTTCTCACAGTTGTTCAAAAAGACTGTTCTTGTTTACTCCAACTGATCTGTTTTCTGAAAATTACCCAAATGTGACAAAGACAAACCTCAGCGTTGCATCACGAATAAATATAAAACAAACACGATTTTCAGAAATCATCATACTTACAAGGAACAAAATGAGTGTGGATACATTTAAATTCCAAACCAAACAGCCCATTTTCTGCTTCAAATGTCAGCGTAAAAATAAATAAAAGTGACCCAAACCATGAAATCTGCTTCTGTTTTACCTTAACTTTGAACATGTTTTTCTCCGACTTACACAACGAACAAATGTAAACAAACAGGAGAAAAATCTACGGAGGGGACTTTTAAAATTTCAAATCATAACAAAAACTTTCAGCTTCAAATTTCACAGAATTATTAAGTTAGAGAAGAATAACAAAACTATAACTGACCCAAACAAATGTTCAGCTTTGAAATATTAAGTTAGAGTAAAAACAAAACAAGATCAAAACTGACCCCAAACCAGGAGAACTGCTGACTCAGCAAAAGGTTTAAACAAGTGTGAACGTGGCTCATCAGTCACTGATGACTCACTCACATGGAAAAATGTAAACAGACACTATTTTTATATAGGTATATTATTGATGTGTTTGTCAGTAACTAGAAGAAAATGAGAAGAAAAGCTGAAGTGGGCAACTTTTCTGCTTCAGATATCAGAGAAATATTAAGTTAGTGAATAAAACCACAACTATAACTGACCCAAACAAATGTTCCGCTTCAGATATTACAAAAATATTAAGTTGTTCTTAAAAAAAACAAAACCAGAAAACCTGCTGACTCTGCACGTCATGACTGGACAACCATGCTTTAAAGGCACTATACATTAGAACACGGGTTACCAATCATTCAGTACTATAATACATAATGCAAACAAACATATACTATTTTACATATATGATTAGACATATTTAATAAAGAAACTAAAGTGGGCCAAAGAAATTTCAAATTATAACACTTACAGCAAAAAATAAGTAATAATAATAATAATGATGATAATGGACTGAGGGCCCTGTTAAGATATCAGGGGTGTGTAGAGTAAAATATAATAAAGACATAACAGTGTTAATGGGCCCCTTTCGAACGTAAACCGTGGTAGAGGACTGAGGGGCCCCATTTAATAACATAAACTGGGCTTCCATCAACTGGAATGGCTCGGTTTGGTTTAGTATGGTATGTATCTTTTTGCATTTCTATTAGGAATAGTACCAAAATAGCCAGACCCAACTGCTCCATTCTTTAGCACCCTTCCCTTGGGTTACCAGAGTAAAACGGTTCAGTCAGGGTGGAGTTAGCCTGGCTCCACCCACGATCAGCTGATTGGGCGTCAGAGGAACGTCACTCCCTTGCGAACAGCGTTTCTTCATCACCCACAGCCTGTTCTCGCACAAAGTTTGAAGAGCCACAATCTGAGCAGGAAATAAAGAAAGAGCTGCCGGACGTCCTCCATCGTCGTCTGTCGTGTCGCGTTCAATGTCGCCGTTCATTATTCCCCAACTGTTACTACGTCACACTGCGTATGCGGCTGACACAGCCCACACTCCGCCTACCAAGTAAAGGTTCTGTTCTCAGTCGAAACGCAAGCCTGACCCAGAACTTTACCATTCCAAACTGTACCATGATGGGAACATGGCAACAGTAGCCCTTTGGCTGTTCTCCATTAGACTGTTTGAGGTCGAATTATGATAACTATGACTGTAGTGCATCATCAAAACTTATTTCTAGACACCACTAAACAGAAGATAAACTGTTTTCACTCTTTACTCCACTTGTTCTCAGCCATGGTTTCCTAACATATATTAAAGGTGACATAGAACGGTCTTTTTGAACAGAAAAATCCAGATTACTGATGTCTACTTAGATAAATTAAATCATATTTATAGTCAAAAACCTCATAGTCAGATTATTGCTGCTCTCTGCCAGCCTCTGAACAGGCACTCTGTTTCTGAGCTAATGCCCCGCCCCCCAGAACACTGAGTCTCTTGTGATTGGCCATCTACCAGCTGACTGACTGCTCCGCGGTTCTTCTTCTTCTTCCTCAGTTTGAATGTTCACGTCCATGACCAGGAGTAGCTGTTGGGGGAGGGTTCGCTGCACTGCAAATGTGCTAGTTACGTAACTAAACTGGACTTTTCAGAACCTCTTGCTGGAGCTCAGGTAAACAGAGAAGACATTTGGTTTTCCACTGAATGTCCTATTTAATTATATCATACCTAAACCAGAGATTCTCTGCAATTGCTTTAAAGCAGAACTCTGGAGGATTTTCACTCTAATTTAACGGCTTCAATGTCATTGTGATGATTAAATGCCTTGCATTGCGGGGAGATTGAGGATGGTCTCCACTGCCCCCTACTGTCTGTTAGTGGAAAACCAGCCTTGCAAGGTCAGCGCTGAACACAAATTGCTTTATGTAATGCCCCGCCCCCCAGAACACTGAATCTCTTGTGATTGGCCAGCTACCAGCTGACTGACTGCTCCGCGGTTCTTCTTCTTCTTCCTCAGTTTGAATGTTCACGTCCATGACCAGGAGTAGCTGTTGGGGGAGGGTTCGCTGCACGGCAAATGTGCTAGTTACGTAACTAATCTGGACTTTTCAAAACCTCTTGCTGGAGCTCAGGTAAACAGAGAAGCCCTTCTTTGTCAGAAGTGGCTGAAGTGATTATTGTGACACTTTAGTGATGTTTAGATACAGGAAGGACACGGGGACACACCGAGAAACACCAGACATTTGGTTTTCCACTGAATGTCCTATTTAATTATATCATACCTAAACCAGAGATTCTCTGCAATTGCTTTAAAGCAGAACTCTGGAGGATTTTCACTCTAATTTAACGGCTTCAATGTCATTGTGATGATTAAATGCCTTGCATTGCGGGGAGATTGAGGATGGTCTCCACTGCCCCCTACTGTCTGTTAGTGGAAAACCAGCCTTGCAAGGTCAGCGCTGAACACAAATTGCTTTATGGCACTGCACACACACACGCACAGCAGCTATAAGATCAAGGCAGCGATCGCGTTATTTTAGACGTTCATCATGGCAGAGCTGGAGAAAAAGAAGAAGCAGAGAGGAAGAGGAAACAAGTGTCTGACCGTGCGATGGGCCACACACGATTAAACATCAATTAAACCCCTTTTTCAAATGGCAAATACTGAAAAACATAGAATAAAAAACGGTCGCTGACTGACATTCTTGCTGTTGCACGAGTAGGTAGTTTTTGGATAAACGCTCTGTTCTCTAGGTATTTAAGTTTGCTATTGATGTAAATGGACATGGCTTCACGGCTTGTGCTCACCAGCTCAGTCGAAAACAACTGGGGGGGGGGTGAGTTTTTACGACAGTGACGATAAAGCGGTGGACACCAGGGGGAGCTCTGTAGAGTTAAAAAAAAAAAAAGGACGAAAATAACGACCAGACTTGCAAAGATCAGCTTTAAACGTCCTCTAAGTGTGTTTGTCATTCATTCTGCAGTTCTGCTCCTGCATCCTACTTTTCAAAGAAAACTGAAATACAAGTACAAGCCCAGTGAGGAAAGGTCACACAACATTAAAGAAGCAGTTGAATTGAATAATTGTTCCCGCTTCACTGTGAAAACACCTAAAACTCCCCGTTTCTGGCTCAGACCTGACAATTACAATAACACACAATTTACCAGATCTGGTGGTATTTCCAGATTCCTGCCAGTTTCAATGTTGACTCACAGTGATTTGTGTCTCCCAAAGAAAACACCTCATACTTCTGTGCTCTGTGAACTGTGGCTTTCTCTTTTGGAGTTTTCACAGCGGCCTAATTTAGCAGGATGAATCCATTCACTGTATAAGTGTGTGTTTGAAGCGAGCAGTCTTTTATAGCTTAATTAGGCTTCCTGCCCTCACTCTGACCTCTTACAGTTGTAAACAATATTCTCTTTTCTTTTTCTTTATTATTGCTGAATCATATTAATCACATTCATCTGACTGAAGAAATTCCAGTCTTCCTGCGGTTTCATCCTCCAGCTTTTAATGAAGTCCAGAATTGCATCATCCTGCTGCTGTTGGCAAGTGAGCGGATTTGTTTGTACAAAGAGAAATTAACAGTGACAACGCCTCACACATCTGTTCCCCTCGGCAATTCCTGCACTTATTCACATGTATTCACATAATGTACACACGGTCGTATTGTGTATCGTGTGTGTTTCCACTTGTACTTTATGTGTTTTTCAAAGCCAAATGGACTGGAACCATAATTTATATCATCTTATAGAATACAATATGTGTGCATATACAGTATACATATATATACTGTATATGCACACTACCAGTCAAACTTTTGACAAAGTTTGTGCAATTTCCGGACTGACCGACCTTCAGTTCTTAAAGTAATGATGGACTGTCGTTTCTCTTTGCTTAGCTGATTGGTTCTTGCCATAATGTGAATTCTAACGGTTGTCAAATAGTGCTGTCAGCTGTGTACCAACCTGACTCTTGCACCCAATTAAGAAGGCAAGAAAGTCCACAAATGAACCCTGACAAGGCACCAGGTGACTAGATCATGAAGGTCATTGAGAGAAGGCCAAGGGTTTGCAGCGCTGTCAACAAAACACTTTGAGGAATCTAAAATATAAAACATATAGTCTACAATGAAAATAGTCATGAAAATAAAGAAAAATAAGGTTTATCCAAACTTTTGACTGCTAGTATATATATATATATATAAACAAATATATTTGTATCAGGAGCATTTCAGTCCACCATGTTTTTACAGTGGCCCACAATTGTCCAACTAGTTCACAAATTTGGAAGAGAAGAACCAGAAGAATCAATAAATGTTGCCAAGTTTTACACAAAATAAGTACAATGTATGCACAAAATAGACACAAAATATGAATTTGTGGGCACAAAATGAAATCTGTCCCGGTGTCCAAGTCCTGCCTCTGCCGGCAAAGTAACGTGGCTCTTAATATTCTGTTTAAATGTCTCTCTGTAATAATGATTCCTTGCAATGACTTTTGAGAATATCTTCATAATTCATTCTCAACTCGGTCACACTTTCTCTGTCCATCGTGCAGCTTCAGTCCTCCTGTGCTCAGCCAAGTCTCAAGGTTATTCATGGGAATGAAATCAATAATATTAATTAGTGTAAGATGTGCAAACGTAATATTTATTCCGTGGCCACAATTTAGTTTTATTTTTTTTAGTTAATTTTTAGTTTTTTCTCCCATTTCATGTCTGGAGTGCTGTATAAAGTGGCAATAAACTAAAAAGAAATCAAGATTCGAAGTTTAAGCTGTTGTAAAAAATCAAGGATAAAGAAAAGAGTCTTCTTTGACAGAAGATGTCCAGTAAGAAAACGGTTGAAAAAGAAAAGTGTTGAAGATGTGCTGATACTGACTTTTGCTTGCAGAAGCCATTTTGCTCCTATTTTCTACTTGTGTCTGCACATATTTCCTCTATTTTCTGGTTGTATATTGAAAAAGAAACGGAAAAATTATTGCCAGCGATCATTAAAGCTGTGCTAAAACAACAAATCTAGTATTTTCCACAGCTGGTGTGCAGCAGGTGATGACAAACTTTAAACCATCATCACAAAAAAATGCTAGTTTTTAAAAATTTGGTCACATCTGATACAGAGGCATCAAAAAAGAAATAAATAAATAAAAAATAAAATAAAGATAAATAAAGATTTTTGGTCTTCACACACGTCAAAGTGCATAAATTCAGAAAAGGTGCAAAATATTAGCTGTAACAATTGTTTCGCTTTGAATTTAAAATGAATGTGTTTTTCATATTTAATCCAGGTGTGACTTTAAGTGTATAAATTCAGAAAAGGTGCAAAATATTAGCAACGGCATTTGTTTCTCTTTGAAATCAGATACTACATTTGTGTCATACCGAAAACAAAATAACTACCAATGCTAATAAAATTATCAAGCTGGAAAGACTGATGCGTTCACGGTCAGAACTAATGCAGGAATCTTTTCAGGCACAGTGTTTACCTCATTTTCCTCAGTGTTTCTGGTTAGACCACGCAGAGGTTACATTTGTGCCACATGTGGCCCACGAGCCACCATTTAGATAACAAATAACACTACTAGATACCAATATCAAAACTAAAAAAAAAGTGGTTAAAAAGGTTTAGTTTCACTTTAACATAGAGGGAATTAATGGTAAAACACATGTGTGGCCTGTTGAAATGCAGAGATCACTCACTCAGCAAATAAAACTTGCTGACGCTTTCAAACAGACGAGTCCAAAAGCTTTCTTTACGACACACAAACATGCAGACAAACAGAAGAGGATGTAAGACACACGGCTGCACTTTCAGTGACACACTTTCCCAGGCTTTGCTCTGGCGTGCGTCTTGCGTCACTACTTCTGGTCTCATGTGGTTTTTTCCTGCGGTTGCAACTGCTGCAGTTCACAGAGCGAGCACCGCGCGTCTCAAACAGCTCTCAAGATCGCAGATCCATCCTCACATACTCACTCACTGTAACACATTAGAGAGTCAGACGGGCAGCGAGGATGAAAACATCTGAGGAGGGAGGAGATGATTCCAGGTCTGACATTCCTATCAGGGAAACTTCCTCCAGATTTCCCTAAATGAAGGCCGAATCCACTCGTGAGCGCCGAGTCCCGTCTGAACGACCTTAGCAGATGCTACAACAGGAATGCTGGAGGCCGTACGGTGCTGTCTTGTGCTCAGAGTCCGAACCTTCCTCTGTACTGATGCGAACCTTCGCCGTTCCCCTACGTTGCTCCTCTTCCCTCGTCTGACCCGAGCAGAAGAGCGAGCGATGAAACCTGCCGTCTGGTCACACTGGGAAATGTGATGAAACACACCTTTGATCCTGTCGCTCAGGATGGAAGAGAAACAACGCGTACGTCTCAAGTTACGCTGTTGTCTTTGTTTTAAAACCCAGATGGAGACGTGGCAAAGATGTCTCAATCTACACACGAAACTCAACCTGGTACGTACAAACAGGCAACCACGTATGTTCACGTACCTTTAATTTTTGTAACGACTGTAAAATGATGAATTACATTTGAATCTTCAGTTCTTTATTGCTTTTCCATCAGTGATAGAACCTGGTACCTGGTACTTTTTTTTTTAGTCCCTGCTCTGTGGAGGTTCCAGTTGAGCCGAGCCGATACTAAAATGTGACGTGGACAGACTGCCGGCCACTGATTGGTCAGACACAGTCTGACACAGTCACTGAAGTGAAATACGGCTGAACGGCTTGTGATTGGGCTCACCATCTCCGTCTTTCAGCAGTGCTGTCGCTAAATACACCAGACTCCTCTGTTAAATATGGACATTTTACAAATGTCCTTGTTAAATGTTGCAGATTAACGCATGTTTTCAGGATTTTCAAGTCTTTTTAACTGATCTACAGTTAGCCATCGTTCGCTTTGATTCTTGTGTCGGACTTTGTCGCGCCCGTGACTCTTCCAGTGACGACGCTCTCTGACCAACCAGTGGCCGGCAGTCTGTCCACGTCACATTTTAGTATCGGCTCGGCTCGACTGGAACCTCCACAGAGCAGGGACTAAAGAAAGAACCAGGTTCTATTGCTAGTGAAAAAGCAGAGTTGTGTCGAGCTAGAACTATATAATGGAAAGGCACCATTTGAAGCTGCATTTGCCGTCAAAACTCTGATTGACCAATCTGATTGATTGACCATTTCTGGATATTTGTCCAAACCAGTCCTGACCAGAGGTGTCCAGTCGGGACCTGAAGGGTTTGGGTTGGGTATCCATAATCTCTCACACACACACACACACACACACACACACACTCACTCAGTGCCACCTGCTCTGACAGTAATCCACTGTACTGTAAACTCTTCACTTGACGAGTTTTCAGTCATCACCACAAGTGTGTGTGCGTGCGTGTGCGGACACACACTTCAGATGAACCGAGCGTAAACACAATAAAGGTGCTCGTCTGTCTTCTGTAAACAGCTCCTCTAACCGTGGGCGCCCACTCAGGCGGGGCAGTCATCCAGGATGAGCTATAATCCATCCACAGAACCATGTGTCTGTCCCGAGCAGTAAAGAGAGCGCTGAGACTACGCAGTGACCGCTGGTTTATAATCAGTCAAACACAGGCGTGTCAGCCCCGAGCACTGCAACGCACTGGAGAGAGAGAGGGGGGGGGGGGACCTCGCCAAACCAACGTGACCCATTTACAAAGCTGTTCAAGCCGAACCTGTCAGCGCAGCTGCGCCAGAACATCAGGCAGACGTACAGGACCTTAAAGAGATGACATTGTGGAATCTAAACATTTCAAACCTTTTTGTCTCTTAACTTGGGCCATATGGGATTTGGCACAGTCTTCACAAGGACAGTAGACGAGAAATAAAGCCTGTCACACCTTGTCACGCAACATTTTTTTAAAGCGAACCCTAAAGAGATCATTGGGAGGAAAAAGAAATATATACGACCCATAGGTATGTTTGTATAAGCGTATAATCGTTTTGTAGCTTTAGAACTGGCCTTTAGACGAAGGCCTTTACGGACACAGTCAACTTACGCTGTAGAAGCCAGAATAGACAAACCGACCAGAACCGACTACACAAACAAAGAAGAATGACATCCTTTCTGGTCTGCAGAGGCCACCATAGTTTCCTGACAGTTTGTTACAATCTGCAGTCTCACCCTTAGATGCCAATAGTTGTTAGAAACTGGATGTTTAAAGTGTTTCCCAATCCTGGTCCTGCATGTTCTACATGTTGCCCTGTTCCAACGCACCAGATACAAATGGTCAGCTCATGGTCAAGCTGTGCAAAACCCTGATAAAGACCCATTCATTTGAATCAAGTGTGTCACAGCAGCGCAACGTCTAAAACATGCAGGACAGTGTTCGCTGTGTTCCTGGAGGAGCAGGACTGGGAAACACTGCATTAAAGGAGTGAAATGGCTGGAAAACCTGTAGAACCTTCTTGTGTTTGAGACACTGTAACTTTATTAGTAGCACCGTGTAATTGCCTCTCTTCTTCAACCGTGCTACCCTAATCCTATCCCAAAAATCTCCCCGTTGTTCTCCTGATTGGTTCAGTGTCACAATGACTCTCTTTCTATACAATAATATGAACAAACAAACAAAGCCACAGAAAAAGTAGCATAAAGATTAATTGAGGCAAATCTGTAATTGGTTTTAAAGTGACCACAGCATTTATATAAATGCACAACAACCTTTTATTGTTGTGAATCAGTTTATTGAAGCTGCTCTGCTGTTTCTTCCTCATCAAACTGTCTTAAAGACTCTCCTACGACTCGCTGACCAACTCTCACTTTACTCTCTCAAAAAGTCTAAATAATTTGGCTGAAGAACTTGAGACATTATCTTCCATTTTATCCTCCACATGAGGGTCGTTGGGGGGGGGGGGGGGGGGGGTTGGGGGGGGGGGGGGGGGGGGTCACGGCCTGGAAAGGTCACCAGTCCATCACAGGTCAAAGACACAGAGACGGAGGAGACGGACAACCATTCACTCTCACATTCAAACCTACAGTCAATTTAGGGAGTCCACTTAACCTCAGCATGTTTTTGAGACAGTTGTCAATGAAAAAAAATAAATGTCTGTTTTAATCTCATAATTTGGGCTTGTGTCAAACATACTTTTTGATTTTTAACGGTGACCCTGCTGTGCTTTAAATGTGTCATTCAATAAAAACAAAAGAAAGAATTTCTGGTCCTTTATGGAACATTGATTTGAATATAAGCAGGGATAAATGTGGCTAATTGTAATAAACTTCTGAATTCTAATAAGCTCCACGTTAAACACGGAATTGTTTTCCAGTAAAAAGTGTCATCCCTGAATTATGTCTATATTTACAAATGATCCGATAAGTACTCGGATGATAAGAGGATGAGGTTCAGGACTGATCGTTCCTCTGTGGGAGCAGCTCCCAGAATGTGGAATGGTTTTGCCACTTCACATTAATCTGTCCTTTAAACACATCTTTTCTCTTTGGCAATCGACTCAGTGGCAGTCGTGCTGTGTATGTCCTATGTTTTAGTTTTAAGATGTTTGCTTTATGACTGTACAGCACTTTGGTCAACCATGTTGCCTTTAAATGTGCTTTATAAACAAATTTCATTGGATTGGACGTGTTGACGGATTATAAATCAGACTAGAAGTGGTTCAGTAATCACCACATTACAGATTCTGACCGAATCCTGTGACAAAAAGTCTGTAAAGCCTGAAAAACTTGGAGTGGACGTTGGACATCAGGTCAACGCTCCTCTGCTCTCACTGAGGATCTTCAGCCTCAGGCACCTGCAGCTTCACAGATATTAGCAGGATCAGGTTACTTTTCCCTGCGGGCTGTAAATGGTAAAACCGACCTCACTTGACAGCCGAGGGCCCATTTTAAACATCCAGGCATCCGTCAGTGCCGACAGGATGGAGGGGGAAGAAGTGGAGAAAACAGAAGATGAATGTGTTAAGGAGCGTCAAAGATAAACCCGGAGAAGAAGAAGACGATGCTCACTGAGAGGAAAGTGGTTATTTATGACGGAAAGTCCTCGTTTTTATCTCACACTTGATGTTTTTTTGATGAGCTGAAGGACAGATTTGAGAATTTTTTCTGTCAGAAAAGAAGAATTAGTAGCTACACAGAGAGTTTTCCTTCAAAGCTGCGGCGTGTCACTGTAAAACATGAACAAAAAAATGAGTTCACACTGCGTTGATTAAACCCGTCAGCTCCGTGTGACTCTCTGCGTTTCTCTGTGTCACCCGGTGACATTACCGCACAGAGCCGAAGCCATCGGGTAGGCAAACTGGTCAACTGTTACTGTTACTGCACACAGGAAGTGATTTGTTTTATGGTACGAATGACAGATACAACACAACATGGCCACGAAGGAAAGTCTACGAAGTGGATTCTAATTCTTCATGGAGAAACGTCAGTAGGGGTTTGGTAATTCCTTTGAATTCCTCAGGGGGGCGACAGAAGTTTCACACTTGAGCTTTAGGCTTCATCCACACTGCTCTGTTTCCATTTTAAAAATGCTAAGAGATGCGCGCAGTGCACACTACCCTGCCATTTTACAGATGTTTGAAAAATGTTATGGCGCCATTTTAGTTTCAAAACAGTGCCAACAGGTGGAATCACACTTGTGATGACACAGTTACCTGCAAAAAGTCGACTCGGTCATAAGTTTAGTGTCACTTCTGCCTCGTTGTCAATGTGATAAGAGAAATCCTTGGTCTTACTTTGCACCTTTGTGGGTTCTTCTCTTTAGAAGAACTTTCTAAATGACTTCAGAGGAGAGAATCGACTTGTTGTTGTTTCATCAGCACGCACACGCCCGGTGAACTTCACTAGTCATGTGATATATTCACATAACCAGGCTGAAGAGACTGTGTGAACATCGATGATGAGTTTAAAACCAGATTTCTGTCTGTCTTCAGTTTGTGCTTCTACATTAGATACACTGTATATTCAGTATGTGGCCATGCAACATCATTTTCTAACGCTTTATCATCTCAATCTCAGCTAACATAGGGCAAAAGTCAGGGTCACACCCTGGACAGGTCACCAGTCCATCGCAGGGCAAATCGGGAAAACCCACGCACACGAGGGGAGAGCATGCAAAGTCCACGCAGAAACACCCTTGGTCCTCCTGGACCTTCCTGCTGTGAGGCAACAGTGCTAGCCACTGGGCCACTGTGTGGCCGTGACATGAACTAAAAATCTAAAATACTGAATGGTGTCACAAATATGACGTTTGCCAAAACAAAAAAAGAGCTGCGGTGCCAACTTCTGAACGTGAACGTGAACCTTCACAGCAGCTGCTAATCTGAATGTAGCCTCAGCATGGACGCGGATAACTTCTGCCTTAACCTGAAGCTAAAAAAAAAATGCTCATTTTTATTTGAAAACGCCATCTCGACATGTAACTGTAGTAGTTGTGGATGCAGCCTTAAAAGAAAGGTAGCATGTAGCCTGTGTACACGTGTACAAGTCCACATCTTGGAAGAGCGTTAAGAGCGTCTCTGGGGGAAAACGGCATCCATGGATCCACACACACACACACACACACACACAATGTGTGTAACAATATCTGTGTGTTTGTTTGACTGATTGAAAGAGTTCCACTTTTGTGTGTGTGTGTGTTGCAGGTGGCTCGCTCCAGTGTTCTGCCAAGAAAGCAGAAAACCCCGGGGTGGGGAGGAATAAATGAGGGTGGGAGTGGAGGAGAGCAGCAGGGGAGTAGAAGGAGAGAGCGGAGAGGACTTGATTTAGATGCTGGTTATCACAATCGATTAAGAGTTGTTTTCTCCTCGGTCTCAGCACCCTCCGTCTCCCTCTCACTGGGGCTCGGGTGGGGTTTCCACAGAAGAGCCAGGCCAGATGACTTCATGGCCATATGGTATCTAACCTCTCAGTCACACTCATTTACAACAATACAGCTCATACCCATTCTCCAAACACTCCCTTTTGTTTTGCGGCGTGCACAGTCATTGTGATAAAGCCGTGCCCGTACACAGTGATCTGTCAGTCTCAGAGGAAGCAACAGTCAGCGGCCTCTGACCACACACAGCCTCCCCCATCTACACTCCCGACCTGAGCCTCCTGGGAGTGAAGTTACCAAGAATCACACTTTTGCACTGACGTATGGCATCGCATTTATGTCAAAAGTGGGTGAACTGAGCTGAAAACCGGCAAGGACGCAATTACAGAATCTCTGAAAAAAAAAAAGTTGAATTTTATTCATTTATTTAAATGTTTCTGTCTTTTAATGTCTAGGTGTCGCCTCGGCAGGGATCTTTACACTGGACGCTCATCATGATGCGACCAACTGGGGTCAATTTAGAGCAGGGGCGTCAAACATGTGGCCCGTGGGCCAGAACTGGCCTGCCAGAGGGTCCAATCAGGCCCACATAAAGAATTTGTTAAAGTTTCACATAATAATTACAATCTAATCAGTATGTGAACTACTATATTTTATATTTATCTGATTTTACTGAAACACCGTCCACACGAAAATTCTGCATTTCTGTTTTATTTTTTACATTAAACGGTGTTTATGTTGACTAAGGGTTGCAGCCCAACAATGCCTAACATGATGATTACAAAAAATAAATTGTGGTCTCTTGGTGTTGATTAAAAGCAGAGCAGCAGCATTTTGAAGAAGCTTGTTTACGCCTAAACAAATCAAACCACATACGATGTATGTATGTAGGCCACCTGAATACGATCAAACACGTGGACACACACGCGGCCTCAGCTGCAGCCATAACCTCAAACCAGAGGATCCCAGTGTGACTGAGTTAGAGTGTAGTTAAATCATCACATGCTTCTGTAATTACCATGTGTTTTAAAGAAAATGTTGCCTCCATGGAAGTCAATAAAATGAGGGGTCACGGTGTTACAAACCACAGTGACTCTGTTCACAATATAAAATTGTGACAATCATATAATGTTACTGTTTTTATCTGCAACAGCTGATATTATTTTTTTTTAAAGATAAACCAGTCAAGATAAGATAAAAAAATTGCTTTATCATTTTGTGTATATTATGAATTAATCCTACATATAATAAATGTATGATATTAAATAGATAAATGACCATGATGTGTCATCAGAGAGTAAGGAAAGACTACCATCACAACTTAAAGTTTCATTTGCAGGCTGCATACTGTTCATGTTTTGTCTGATGCTCCGCCCACCACCATTCACCCAATAAAATAGCTTGTAGCACTTCTGCAACCAAGCTGTCAGCAGAGTTATGACCCATTTATTCTCGCAAAAGTATAATAATTGCAATTGTGGGGGCAGTATAGAGTAAATAGTCCAATCTGTCAGGAAAGTGACCAAGAAGATCTATATGGATATTTAAAACTGGCTGCCAGAGCGTCTTTGTTTTTCCCTCCAGCCAGAAAACAGCGAGTGACTGCCAGGAGTTCGACTTCACCCAGTGACGCACTGTGTGACACGGGATATTTAATTCAAGGCACTAACTGTCAAAGCAAGTTGTCAACATTCGTGGCAGACATAATACAGAAATATTGAAAATGCTGCTCGTCATCAGCAACCTCTAGTGAAACTTAATGGGACAACTTATATGCAGCGGTCTTACCCATTTTCCACCAAGTCTACTTGCGTTTTAGTCTATTTCTGATCACGCACAATAAAATAACCTCTTCAGTGCTCGCAATGTTTGTTGATGCCTGCAACTTGGCACTCGGCGCTGCCCTCTAGAGGAAATTTGCTTCCCTCCAGGAAAAAATAATCAACATCAGCAAGGCTATCTTTGAACTTCCTGTCTACATTCAGTCATTCGTATTTTAACTCCTCTTCACTGCAGACCCTCGTTTTTCTTCTCCTCTGGTCAAGACGTTTCTGAGAGCGGTATTGAGACTTTTTAGTTTTGGCAAATGTCAACATTTCTGACTAAAGGCCCATTTATACATGTTGCTGTGACGTAAAACAAACACTTCCTGTGTGCAGCAAAGGAATGTCACCAGATGTAATTACTGCTATAGACTAATGCCGTGATCAGACCGAACGATATTTCCGTCTTTCACGATGGGGCAAGGAGTTGTCAATCATGGCTACTGAAACTTTGTGGGTGATGCTCATGGACTTTGTTGTGGTAGTCCCTTGAGGAGACGTCAAAGACGCAGGGGGTCTGTTGCCAAAGCTCAAGGAAACGTTCTTCAGCAGCAGCATTATCCCTCTTCCTCATTGTCATGTTTACACTACCGTTCAAAAGTTTGGGGTCACCCAGACAATTGTGTGTTTTCCATGAAAACTCACACTTTTATTCATCAAATGAGTTGCAAAATGAATAGAAAATATAGTCAAGACATTGACAAGGTTAGATGGAACCCACAAATGTGATGCTCCAGATTCTCAACTAGCTCAAAGGAAGGTCACTTTTATAGCTTCTCTAAGCAGCTAAACTGTTTTCAGCTGTGCTAACATCATTGCACAAGGCTTTTCTAATCATCCATTAGCCTTCTAACGCAATTAGCAAACACAATGTACCATTAGAACACTGGAGTGATGGTTGCTGGAAATGGGCCTCTATACACCTATGTAGATATTGCATTAAAAACCAGACATTTGCAGCTACAAGAGTCATTTACCACATTAACAATGTATGGAGTGTATTTCTGATTAGTTTAATGTTATCTTTGTTATCAGTGCTTTTCTTTCAAAAATAAGGAAACTTTTAAGTGACCCCAAACTTTTGAACGGTAGCGTATGTCAGTATGTTGTACCGGTCAACGTCCAGGAGCATGTTGTAGGAGAAAAGTTCCAACATGCTAGACTTCTTGTTGGTGCGTCATGGAGTGTCCCACAAGCCCGTTCATCTTTCCCGACGTTCATAATCATATCTGATTCTGGAAATGTGTCGGTCACGACCAAATCGCTTGAAAATTGGCCCGAATCTTTTTGTAGCCTGATCCAGGCGTTGATCATTCTTGTGTGAACTCATTTGACAATGGTTTGAATGTAACAGATGTGTTTATACTTGACAATTACAAGCTACATTTGTATGTTAACAGATAGAAACAATAATTCAACAAATTTATTTTGTGAATACCCCCCCCCCCCCCATAACCCCGTCTGTGGGAACGACTGGTGTGGACCGTGTGCGCTGACAAGGCGATGGAGTGAGCCTGTGAGATCTTACTGGTGACGGCACAAAATATGGAATGCATTACGGAAGTGACAGCGAGGACGAAGACACAAACAAACACATAAATCCAGCACGGACCGACAGACGCACAGACGTTTGCGGAGACAGACAGGCACCCTCTTGCCATAGCTATTTCTCTACATCTGCTCTGCCTCTATCAAACCATCTATCTTTAAAACCTCAACCCTCACTTCCCTGGCATCACTCCTCCCCCCCCCCCTTCTTTTTTTTTCCTCCTCAAAATCATCTATCAAGCCGTTTTTCGGTTTCCGTCTTCAGTGCCCAGGGTGGACCCGGTCCCACTCCTCCAGACTTTCTTCATCCTCTTGTTTTCCAGCCTGTGGCCCAGAGAGAGCGAGAAAGTATTTGCCCTGTCTCTCCCTCTTGCTCTGGCTGTGTCTTGGCTGCTCTATAAAGGTTAGTGAGAGCATGGAGTGGGTGTTGGTGTCTTTGGGGGTGAGTTATGGGTACTACATCCAGGGGACCCCAGAAAGAAGCGGGGTGAGTGCACTGTTGGGAGAGGGATGAAAGGGAAGAAGAAAAGAAGAAGAGGGAGGGAGGGAGGGAGGGCACTTTCAGGGTTCAGAATGCCAAGTGCTGATGTGTTTGTTTTCCATCACTGCTGTTCCGGGCAATGACAGAGAGAGAAAACAAACGGCAACACTGATATATTGCACACACTTTCAACTCTGTTCTTAACGCAGTAATTCTGCAGTGAAACTGTCTTGCTTATCTCCAAATGTCTCCTCATATCAAATCTTCACATGTGGAATCTTGGAAACACACGTCCTCAAAATAAAAGTTGTCTTGCTCAGAGGGAGAGATTTTTTTTCCTCTTTTTTTTTACAAAAAAACCTTAATGTGTGAAGAGTATACGTCTATATCTGTGGGTGTGTTTGCACACACTTTTTTTTTTTTAAAGAGTTTTATTTTATGAGAAGAAACCTCATCTCAAAGCTTTGGACCATTTTCTGGCCTTTTGACCAGAGAGACATCCTCCGTCTTAGAATTGAGCTGGTCATCATTTGAAGATAATAAAAGGAAGGTGAAAAGTCTCGCTCTTTCTCTTTTGAGAGCCAAGCCTCTGCATCCTGGTGACACATTGGTGGTTTCAGTACTTCTTTTGGTATTTCTGGTTTGCTGCAGTGTTTCCCTCCCTTTGGTTGTGAGTATGGTTTTTCCTTCGAGTTTTATTGTGGAATGACCTGGTTCTTTTGTTTGACAATTTTGTTTAGAGACCAGCGGTTTAGGTTTATTGAATTTTGCTTTGAATTGAATATTAACGGTCATTAATTTTAAATAAAGTCTCAACTGTCTCCGTTGCCCTTCTTTCCCTATCCTGGTACACAAATGTTTTTTGTTTGTCCCTTCAACCCCTGAGCCAAAACTAGGGGATGTAACACTCATCTTCACACATCATATACGGTACTGTGCATAAGTCTTAGGCCACCATTAGGTTTGTTGTTTTAGCAATGCTATAATGACCATACTGTACAATTATTTCTCCATCACTTTATTGGAACACATCCTGAAAATATGGAGAAACACATATGCAGTTTGAAAATAACATCTTTTTCAACAAAAATGCTTGTATAATATCAAATATTTAGTGTGAGCTACATTTCCACTTGAACAATAACACAACCATGGCTCTTTAAAACCTGGAATGGAACCCTAATGTTATTGGTCAAACCTGTGTTTCTCCTACTATTTCATGCCAACAAATAGCTGCTGTGAAAAAGGTCTATTATACCTGGTTTACTCCAGACATGTTGGAGCATTACATACACATGTTGCACAAGTTCAACTCACTGACAGGTCGATCATATAGTAGAAGACTGACTTTTAGTCACATCTTTTCAATCTGAACGCCAATGACCACAAAAGTGACATAAAAACAACAAAGCTGCTGGTGGCCTAAGACTTATGCACAGTACTGTATGTTATAAAATAGTGGCTTAGTATATAAATTTATCATAACTCCTACTCTAACACCATAATGATAAGAAAACCCTCAGTTTCTTGTTCATCAACAGTTTAACCGTTCACTAGTGAGTAACTGCACCTGCTCCTTCACTACTGTCTCTGACTTCCTGAAACTGATGTGGAAACTCATTTAAAATTCATCCTAAAGATGTAGGAAATGAAGACGCGAAGAGGAAGAGGACGAAGAGCTGCAGTACCACTGACAGACACAGAGGGAGACAGAGAGCAGGACTGTAGCTAAACCAGCTCTGTGTTTGTGGACAGTGTGGCGTTAAACTTGCGTCTGCGTCACAATGTTGCTGCGTGCTCTCGATCCGTCAACACCCACCGGATGCTTTCACAGCTCCGTGCGCTGGAGCCACGAGGGATTTCTCACAGTGACTCAAAAACTAAATATGTAGCGACCGAGTGGAGAAGAAGAAGGGACCGTTGGATTTGCAAGACTGTCGTCGATGTACAGTAAGTGGTATGATGTCAGCACAGGGGCTTTTATTCTGAAAATACACCAGATACTTTAATGTATCGGTGTTTGGCTTCTGGTCCCACTCGTGCTAAATTATTCTGAATTTAAGAGTTGCGGTCTGTCATGTGGCGAAAATAGAACTCATGTCTATTCTCTGCATAAGTGACAAACTGTACGTGATGCAAACGTAGTGAGTGGAAGCAAAATGTTGACTAACATGGATGTGAAATGTCTTTTGCGACGGCGCAATAGAGATGTAACGCCTCGAATATACATTCAGTGGAACCTCGGGATGACAGAACGTGGTGAAAATGCCGCTTTTCTACATGTTTGATACCAGAGAGTTTAAATTAATATTCTGTAGAAAACACTGACAAACAGAGATGTTTACAGACTTTGGTCCCCACTAAAGTGTATGAACAAGTATGTGTGTATGTGGGAGTGTGTCCGGGTCCCCGGTGGACAACATTTCACACGATTTGAAACCCAATATCCTCCATCTCTTTGTGCACTGAGTGGGAGAACGTTATGGTTTCCTCATCAGTCAACAAAAATGTGAAAGCAGGAGTCACCTGACTTGAAAATGCCCTCTTTTGTTTGCTGAATCTGTTTTCAATGCACTTATTCTCATCTACCATTAATCGATATACACAAAATTGTCTGCGTCCCTCAGGTATGACAAATTATAGACCATATTTTACAAAGTTTTTGTGATTCCACTGATGGTCAAATCAAAAATTTGCTTTAACACAGGCTGGTGGAAAGTCACCAGAGGGGTCAAAAGGTCAAACAAAAACCTACAACTGATACAGTGTGTGGATCTGTAACATATGTGGAACAATGTGGAACAAGTTAGCAGCTATGATCATCGAAACACCCATTTTTTTAAGATTATTAAAGAAAAACATGGGTGATGTAAGAACTGTTTATTAACCAATTTAGACAATCATGAGTTCATGTGTTTGTTTTATTTTGTGGATCTTCCCTTTTATTGTAACTCGAGTTTTGTATTTTCAGTTTTTTAAGGCAAAGATACATTTTCATGTTGTATAAGTTGTATGATGTTGTTTTACTCTTTGTTTGATGTGAGTGGCCTCGAGTAACTATGACTTTAGCGGCAACTAATTTGGACTAAAGAATAAAGAGGGACTTTTCCAGAAAACCTGGCATCCCGTCGTGGGCTTGGATGTCATTTTTCCTCTAAATGTGAACATATTTTAAAAGTTGACATCATGTTTTATTGAAGAGGAGCTGAAACTAGTGATTGAGTCCATTAACTCCTCAGGAAAAATTTTGCTGATGTTATAAATCAAGAGAAAAGACTTTGAGTCAAACAGTTCTTTGAGCAACCAGCACAGGCGCCCCCTGGTGGTTAACTACTAACCCCTAGGCTTTACTTTTTCAAATTGTATGATTATGACTACACCTGAAGAATATAATACATACAGTGACGAATTATGAAGGACTTTTCCAAAAAATCTTGAGCCTGATTGAAACAAATCAAGTTGATTAATTGGACCGAACCATTGGTTTTGTTGCTACATGTGTTTTTTCCTGCGTTTGTGTTACTTCCTCTTTCTTCCTCACGTTTCTCATCTTTCTCTGTGTTTTGTGCACATGTGTGTTTGTTCTTTGGTCCAAAAAAAAAAAAACTGTTGAAAATCAATAATCATATCCTGTAGGCTGACAACCCAAGAATCCCTAAAGAGTCCAAAGGTTTTACACTTGAACATCATGCACTTTTGGTGCACAGCATCTTTTCTCTCGCTGAGAGCTATTTAGTGCACTGTCCCTGATGCAGATAAATATAATAAACTAAACTAAACTCAGTTGTCTTCAGTTCAGAACAGGAATCCTACCCCTCACCCTTGAATTTGGCAGAATTAAAAATGGTCATGAAGAAAACAGATGTGCAAATTACGTGGATTAAAAGGTGAAACTGAGTCACACTTTCTTCTGTATTGTCCTCACTATGATGAACGCCTTCACTGAGTGACATGTTTTCCTCAAAACCCTGAAAGATTCTGGTGCACTGATTGTGACAACAGAGTGGAATGAACGTTAACACCAGAACTTTGCAAGTCTGGTCGCTTTTTTCACTCTTTTTTCCACTACAGAGCTCCCCCTACAGTTTGGGAGTACATATTTTTACAACACCAAAGGAAACATCCATCTATCCATCGTCTACCTCTTTATCCTCACTTGTAAAAACTCACCACTGATGCTTCCCTCTCCAGGACATGTGTGTTTGTTTGCAATGGAGCCGGTGAACACAGTCTGTGGAGCTATGTCCATGTCCATGTTCATGCCCATCTTCACGACAATGTCCATGACCATGTTCGCGTCCATGTCACCATCATGCCTATGTTCATGACCATGCCTATGTTCACGTCCATGTCCATGTCCATGTTCGCGTCCATGTCACCATCATGCCTATGTTCACGTCCATGTCCGTGTCCATGTCCATCCCTATGTTCACGTCCATGTCCATCCCTATGTTCACGTCCATGCCCATGCCTATGTTCACGTCCATGCCCATGTTCACGTCCATGTCCATGTCCGTGTTCATGTCCATGTCCATGTCCATGTCCATGTCCATGTTCATGACCATGTCCATGTCCATGTCCATGTTCATGCCCATCTTCACGTCCATGTCCATGTTCATGCCCATCTTCACGTCCATGTCCATGTCCACATCCATGCCCATGTTCATGACCATGTCCATGTCCATGACCATGTTCACATCCATGCCCATGTCCATGACCATGTTCACATCCATGCCCATGTTCATGACCATGTCCATGTCCATGTCCATGTCCATGTCCATGTCCATGACCATGTTCACATCCATGCCCATGTTCATGACCATGTCCATGTCCATGTCCATGTCCATGTCCATGACCATGTTCACATCCATGCCCATGTTCATGACCATGTCCATGTTCATGACCATGTTCACATCCATGTCCATGTCCATGACCATGTTCACATCCATGCCCATGTCCACATCCATGCCCATGTTCATGACCATGTCCATGTCCATGTCCATGTCGATGTCCATGACCATGTTCACATCCATGCCCATGTTCATGTCCATGTCCATGTCCATGACCATGTTCACATCCATGCCCATGTTCATGACCATGTCCATGTTCATGACCATGTTCACATCCATGCCCATGTTCATGACCATGTCCACATCCATGACCATGTTCATGTCTGTCGGCATCCTTTTTTCATGTTTCTGTGTTTTTCAGTTCTTGCCATTGAAAAACTCTGGTCTGATGTTTACTCATGTGTAGCCTTTTACTCGGTCAGACATTCATTTCTTCTTCTTCTTCTCTTTTTTTTCTTTGCTTCTTTTTCTCTGGTTCTGCCATGATGAACATCTAAAATAACACTATCACTGCTTTATCTTATAACCAGTGCCTGGCCAGGGTGTGTGTGTGTGTGTCGTGCTGTAAACCAATTAGTGTTTCTCATGAGACCTCCTGATTCTGTGGTCGGCGGCCCTGATCTTGTAAAGCTGGTTTTCCACCAACAAACAGTAGGGGGCAGTGGAGACAGCCCCCAGGCTTCCCACAACAAGACATTTAACCACCACAATGACTCTGAAGCTGTTAAATCAGGGTAAAAATCCAGCATAGTCCTGCTTTTAAAGAAAAAAGGTCCAGAAACTGTGATGAACGTGAACGGGGGAAAAAAAAGCTCATCCTCGCCGTCGACGGCGTCTGTTCAAAATTGTGACTTTCAACTGTATCGTGTCACTTGTGTCTGTCAGCGTTTTACATTGTGCAGTAGCTGCTTTGTGCATAAGTGTGAATACCTGTCTTTATAAGGCAGTGTGTGTGTGTGTGTGTGTGTGAAGCTGCTGCAGGATCTTCATCTCCTGCCGTAAAGCAACGCCCGGGACAAACCGAGAGACGTGAGCGCTGCAGTTGCACGGAGAGAAGAAACAAGATAGCGTAGCCTCCAACATCCCAGATGATGTGTCATTATGAATGCATACACTACAGTCAACATTTATATAAAACTTGTGGTGGACATGTCAAGGTTTCCAAGGCCCGAGTTTTGGGAAATCATGATAAAATGATAAACATGTAGCTCCAGTAATGAACTGGAAGAAGCCAAACACAGTATGTATGTGTGATACTGTCAGCCAAACTGCAACAGGATGATTTTCCAAGAATTAAAATGTAATAAAATGGAATTAAAGAAAGAAAAGAAAGCAGACAAGAGAAGGGAAAGGCCTCCAGCAACCTGCACAACATTTCTCCTGAATGGAAGGAAACTAAAGAAGCTATTTAAAAACCTATGAGTAATACTCGCATCGTTGACACACACAATGCAGCGAAAAGAAGAAGAAGAAGAAGGGACAGAAAGGAAGGACGAAAGACGGAAAAGGTAAAAGGACAACAGGCGAGGTTTATTTTATTAGCCTTTAATAAATATCTGACAGATTTCCTAAAGGAAATATCGCAGATCACATGTAGAATAGTTTAAGACTGATGTCAACTGCAGCAACATATGAAATCTATTAGCGAGGAGCCACAGCAGACACGGGGTGAGAGGGAGCGAGAGAGCATCGGAGGAACAGGGAGAGAGAGAGAGAGAGAGAGAGAGAGAGAGAGAGAGCTGCTGAAAGTCATGCAGCAGGAAAAAAAAAAAAACTCTCAGCCTTTCCAAATTCTTCGAGAGGTAAAAAAGTCAGCCAAGACGCAAAATCAGAAAAAGGAGGAAAAAAAAAGAGAAAGAACAGAAGCACATGCTCGCTCGCTCGCTTGCTCTCTCTCACTCTCTCTCGCACACACACACACACACACTTAAGCACTGATCTCCACATCCTGCTGGGTTCAGGGCCAGCAGTGAAACGAGTGCCCAGACAGCACTGCCAGCCCCAGGGAGGGATGGGGAACGGAGACACGCTCGCACACAAAAACACACACAGAGAGGAAGAATTATTTAAAACAAAAAAAAAAAAAAAAGAAGAAATAAAGAGGGAGAGGAAGAGTTGGCAGGAGGAGAGAAGCTGCCAAGAACGCCACCATCTGTGAAACAACATGGCCGCAGGGCAACGTCCTTGAAACGCACCTCGTCTTCACCGTCTTCTCGTGTTTACGGGGGAAATTAAAGGCGAACTGACGCTCGTCTGTTTTTCTCATTTACACTGAAATTAAGAGCATTTTCTGAGCGTAAAGCTACAGCACCTAACAGATGTTGATTCTGCTGCTCTGCCTCAGTCCTGCTCTTCATGAACAGAAACGATTACAGAATAGGCAAAACTATCAGACCTGACCGAGGGAGCGTCGGTGTGTGTGCAGCAGCAGAGCACAGGCGGGTGGAGACGAGGAGCGTTCAGCGGCTGAACCACCTGTAGAGGTCTCTTCTGAAACTTTTCACGCACCCCGTGTTGTGCTTCTCTTTACAAGCTCAACATTGCGGTTACGTCTATCTGCCTTGACGTGAAACAAATCACTTCCTGTGTGCAGCGCTGGAATTTCACCCGGTGACACAAGAAACACTGCTATACTGAGAAACATAGAGAGAGATGTGTGACAATGGTGTGTAATGTAACATACATTTATTTATATTTAAAAGAAACACTAGAATTTAAAGTGACTGTATACAGAACACAGACTGTATATAAAAGTACTTTATTGTCTATTTCCCTCTAAATTTGAACATAATTTATAAAAGTGACATCATGTTCTATTGGAGAAGAGCCGAAACTCGTGATTGCGACCATTTGTTATAGGTTTTGTCAACCACGTAGATTTCCACAGCAAAAATAAATGTTTACTGATGTTAGAAGTAGAAGAAGCTCATTTTCCCATAGACTTCCATCCAAACTGAGATATCTTTTAAGAGTTGCCCCCTGGTGGCTGCTACTGCTACTTCTGTCCTCCTTCCTGTTCTTTTACTTTTTAAACTGCGGGACTACGTCCGTTTTATATATAATCTACTGCTGAGTTACTTTCCAGACTAGTTGCAGCCTGGTGTTAGCAGAACCACAGAATTTAAATAAAGTGATGTTATATTAAGTTTTGAGTCGTTATTCTTACAAAATAAAATATACATTTTTACATTACGTTTAATTTTCAATGTTTTGCCAGAAGAACTTGAAACGCTAATGGATCTTGGGCTAGCCACAGTTAGCAACATTTCTGCGTTGAAAAATTAAACTGTGCTGCGAAACGAATACAACAGAAGTGATATTAACGGTAAAACCAGCAGTGTTTGTACGCGGGCAGCCATACCAGAGTCCCACGTCAGCGTTGGTGAGGACGTTCCTGACCTCAGAAATTCTAAGTTCTCACTAAAAAAAAAATGGAACCCACTATATGTCGACGACACGCTCCGTGTAAGACGAGAAGACGTGTTTTTCTCAAACATGACTGTGACTTTCTACATGCAAAACACGTGCCGTTATTACTGTGAGAAAGCTCGTCAGCTGAGGGGAGAGAAAACACAGAGAGAGAGTGGTGGTTCCGTATTTTGGAAAGAGGAACTTGAACTGGCGCTGTGGTGCCAGTATGTCTGTGGCAGCGTGGCAGCCATGGTGTTCCACCACCCTCACCCTCGTTCCCCGCCGAGACCCAAACCACAAGCCAATACCCACAAGCCAGAGAGGCCTGGATGAATATACCCACCACACACACACGCACACACACACACGGTCGACCAACCACACATACCAAGTAAAGAGGTAGAGTTCTGGAAAATGAGAATGAGTGAGGTTTCTGTCTTTCTCTGTCTTCTCTTCCCCCTTTTTAATCATGCAGGCCTGAAAGGGCACACAGAGTTCAGCGGGGACACGGAGGCGGAGGAAGAAAGTGAGACTCTGCTGCTGCTGCTGCTGCTGCTGCTGATGCTGCTGCTGCTACAGAGATGAGCAACCACTTTACTACGAAACTGCTCAGCCTCGCCTGGGAAACTGAGGTGATGACTGGACTGAGATAAGTCTGTCACGGGGCATCAGAGTCTGTGTTGTGTCTGTTGCGCTCTTTGTCAGGAGTAAAAGAAAACGCTTTGTTAGAAACAGAAAGGGATCCAGTCGGTTACGTTCAAACCGTCCATGTCACATGGTGACGAGACTGAATTCATGCTCCGTCTTCACAGAATTAAACATTTTGTAGTTAGTGGATGGTAGAAAGACACAAAATGGTGGATTTGTACCGGAAACCTGGTACAAATGTGTGACTACTTCCTGTTGAAATGATTTTAAATAAGATGATTTTACATGACGTGACATTTAAGTTTTTATTTATTTATTATTTATTTGTATACACTGTGATCTGCATTGGATGCCAAACCTTTCTGTACTTTTCAATGACAATAAAGTTGAATCTAATCTAATCTAACCTAATCTAATCTAATCCAATCTAATCTAAAGGCTTCTTGCATGAATCAGTCCACTAGAGTTTATTTACTTAGTATTAGATAGTTTATTACTTAGTATTTATTTAGTTTGTAAACTTGTGTTTGCCATAACACTTAAAAGCAATAAAAATAGCTTACAGTTGTTATTCTTATAAAATAAGATACATTTTTAAAGTTGTTTTTGGAAGAGGAAGTGTTCACACTTTAGGTGTGAAGTGTGACTACTGAGTGAGAGGAGTGTTATTTAAATCGACCGCCTTGGGAAGACGTCATTTGTCAGGGAAACGTTGGAGAAGCAACAGCAAAATGTTTTTGACTACAAATGTAAAAGCAGCAGTCACATAAAATGTTTCTTTTTTGAGATGTTAACGTGCGATAAATCCAATTAATACATGTTCGGTTGGGTCGGCCGTTCTGTTACAATTAGCAATATCTTCAAGAAATGTTTGCGCGGTCAGGACTGCAGTATTTTTTTATTCTGCAACACGGATTTGAAACTTTTAATCTGCCAGTGATTTGATTTCTCTCTGCAAACACGTCTGGCCAAAAGTGGAGAATCGCTGATCCATGACCGTTGGTCACGCCTTTTCAGAGTGGGAGGAGCCTACACCCTGTCCAGACTCATGCTCAACCTGGAATAAGATTTTGATGCGTTCCGGTGCTAGCCTTGCTACAATCGAGAAACTTAAACTCAGACCTAAAGTGAACCCACTTAGCACCTCTGTCACGTCTTTGTTTGTAACAAACAGAAGGAACAACCGCCCACAGACACTTCCCACTTCGGTGTGGAACACAGCGTTCACCACCGAAACGTGTCCTTTCAAATATTAACACCCGCAGCTGGACGCCTCGCCACACCACACCACACCATGTGTGTGGAAGCTTAAGGTTCCTGTGTGTGTTTCCCCACAGTCGTGTTCAGGCCTCGGTGGAGAAGAAAGCGATGAGAAGCTGTTGTTTGAGCTCAGATCAGGACCTTATATGGAGCGGGAGCTTGTTTTCTCTCTCTGCTCGCCGCTGTCTTGCTTCTCTCCAGAAGTGCTACAAGGATGGAAGAGAAGTGGACGCCGCTCCAAGTCAACATATTTACATATTTGCAGCAGTGTGGGGATGTTGAGCCAGTGCTGGCAGGCGAGGCATCGGTCAGCTGAAAGTGGACATCTGGGCCTGGGCCTTGGCTGCGACGCACTCCCTCGCTCCTTATCATCGCTGCATTGCTCACAACGTGAAACGTTATAAATTTGACAGCTCTGTGCGGCTCGCGGGACATCAGAAGATTTTTATCTTAAGTGGAAACTTAGAGTGAACCTCCCCGTGTATAACCAGACATAATATATGGTTATTTTCCAAAACACAGTGTGAAACCATCGAGCATATTTCATGTTAATTCGCCTTTGCTGTGAAGGTTTTCTGTCATGATCAAACAGCAGATCTTGTTGGGCAGTAACATAGTAACTATAGATATATAGATATATATATATATATATATATATATATATATCACAATATGATTTCCTTTAATCGCAGGTTTTGTTATATTTTTCTTGGGACAGGTGAATTATTTTGTGTAGAATATTATGGAATGTATCTGAGAGGCAGAGTCATCCTTGTTATTATTCAAACTTTATTGTATTTTCATTTAGTTTATTAACATCTTGTGTTAATGGGGGGGGGGGTCATGTAAGATTGTGTTTCTTTCTGTGTTTGTATTTGCTTTCTTTGAGGAATAAAATATATTATTAATATAATAATATTAACTTTGGTTGTTTTACCTCAAATGTGTTAAATACATGTGTATTTGCCGTTTTCTGTTTATAAAGATGTTGAAAACAAATCGCCATTAACTGGTTTATTCAACTTTCACTTTTCACTTGTAATCATCTGACATCATGTTTTGAATCATGATAACATTTTTGTTCCACTTTCATAGACTGTATATAAAGTTCTCCAAAACAAAGTCTCTTTTTCAAGCCTCAAGAAAAATCTTATTACAATATACTTTTTTTATAATGATAATAATAATAATAATAATAATGATAATAATTATAATAAAATACATTTACTTTATGTAGTGCTTTTTAGGATCTCAAGGTTGTTTTACATTAAAAGTCAAAAAAAAAGAGTTTTGAGGAGTGATATCATTTGATATATACTGTATATATATATATATATATAAGATAAATCAAAATATATTTTGGTGAGGCTGGGCGATATGACTTTTTAATTATCTGTGTATATTCTAGTGGGAGTGACAATGCACTGTAAATTCACCCTAAAATAAAATATAATTGACTGTTTATCATCTGGATTATATGATCTGAAAATACACACACACACACACACACACACATCGATATGTGTTGCACTTTATCGTCCATTTTCCTCTAAATGTGAACAGAATTTATAAAACTGACATCATGTTCCATTGAAGAATTGCTGAAATTAGAGATTAACTCCCCTTACTAATGTTAGAAATGAAGTGAGACGTCGGACCGGGTCGTACTTTCAGCATACGATTCAATTTCGTCCTCTGGTCATTCCCACGTTGTTCCCCACAGCAAAAAGAAGGAATCTGTGCAGATGAATCCACTCACACCTCCAATTTGATTCGCATGAATCATACAAATACACATTTCCCGCAGCACTACACTTTCCAGTCCAGATGGTGGCGCACTCTTGTTTTAACCTAAAGCTTTAAGTCCAACTGTATGGGGAAAAAAAAAAAAAAAAAAAAAAAAAAAAAAAAAAAAAAAAAAAAAAAAAAAAAGATATTCCTCCATGATGTAGTAATAATAACATTTGTGACAACAATTTTATATAATTTTTAAAATAAAGAAATTATGAACACAGCGATCAAAGAAATCAAGGAAATGTCCTGGTAAGAAATCGCTGCTAATAAAACAGAGCGTGAGATTAAATAAGCTGTATATACACAAAGATAAAGTAAGATCCAAATTCTCAGCAGGACACATGGAAAATGACGTTCTGTAGGTGGAAACTATGGTTTATTTACACTAATGATAATGCTGTATTAGTTATAACGTTTTAATAGTTCATTACAAGATGAAATCATTCTGACTTTTTGAGACTTTTCATATCCCAGTTTTCTTTTTAACATTTGTTCAAATGTTTGGTTTTTCAAACATGAACGTCCTCTTTAGTTTGTAGTGACGGCCCATCATCATAAATCCCCGTCGGACACCTGCTGAAACTTGTCCAGTTTTTGCTTTGAACTAAATTGTGCTTTGTAATCTATGAACTCCCGAAATCTCGGTACGTTTGGTTGAACAAATAGTTGAGGCTCAGGATGAGTTTCAGTTCATTACGAGTCATGTGGCCTTTCCGCCGAATTTCTGCGCACCTCGTTTTGCAACCAGTGGTGTCGCCCTCTGGTGGCTAATCACGACTTTCCATCCCATTTCCCATGGGCTTCACTTTTCAAGTCAGAGGGCTACATCAATTTCCGATGTACAGTCCATGTTCGTGTCATGCCTTGTCGTTTCTTTAAGTATCTGCTGGCAGCGGCTCAGGGACGACACGCACGTGCACGCACGCACACACACGCACACCCCCACCCCCATTGCTCTTGTGAGGAACACAGCACCGTGTTTCTCTTGGCAGAACTTTGCAGGCTGTCCCTACGTGCCTGAAAAACCAGCGCTCTCCCCCTCGTCCCTGCAGCCAACTCTCACATTTCTCACATTTTCTGCCTGCTCTCTGTGAACAGTTCACTTCAGCCTCCTCACATCATCATCATCATCATCATCCTCCTCCTCCTCCTCCTCCCAGGCTCCCAGGCAATGGAGGACAGGGTGGGACACATGCGTCGTCCTCTCACTTACATCACACGCTCCCTCTGCCTCTCCTCCTTTCTGTCTGTCTTCCTTTCTGTCTCTCTCTCTGGTGATTACTCGGCCCCTTCTCTGGCTCGGTCGGGGCGAGCCAGCTGAACGCAGGTGTGCGAGCGTACGCGTTACTGCAGTCTGACGAGCGAGGGCTGCTAATATGAAAGCGTCTGAGCTAACAGGAAGGAAACCGGGCCGTCTGGCAGGCACGGTGTCAGTTTGGGGGCACACAGATGTTTGAGTCCAGCTGCACAGGTGGAAGATGCAGTCCAAGTCAAAGCCGGGGGGGGATGGCAGAGCGATAATTATAACCTCATAAGAAGAGAATGAGATACAGAGATTTGGATCGAATGTGTGTGTCAGCTGCACGAACTGTAGGCCTGTCAGTTTTCATCTGAAATGTGGATATCCATATGAACTCGGGAGGAAGAGTTCACACTCAGACTTCAAAATCCTGTTCGGGTTCAAATTGTACAGCCTCGAAGTGCAGCAGAGTGACTAAAGGAATTACTACATGGACCAACAGACGGCGCTGTGAGTGGGGCTGCAACGATTATTCGATTAATTGACTATATTACAAATTTATTTTTGATGAATGAGTCATCGTTTTGAATGTTTTTTCAATAATTAATTAAGTTTCCCTTATTCTTAAATGTGAATATTTTCTGGTTTCTTTGCTCGATATAACATATTTTTAGTTTGTGGAGAAAACAAAACATTTGAGAACGTCATCATTTTCAGGTTTGATCAACATTTTTTGACATTTTACAGACCAAACACTCTTTAATTGAGAAAATAATATGAGAATAATGGTCAGTTGCAGCCCAAGCTGTGAGCAGATTTTGGTTTGAACTTTCTCTTGGCCCCTCAGTGAAATAAGATTAGCTTTTACATTAAAATCTTTTGCAAATTTTATGAACAATGTCCAAAGATTCGGTAAAATAAACTTCACATTTATCTGTTTCCAATATCGGCAGTTAGTTCACTGACACAAGCAGTAGGTGGCGCAAAAGTTCCCATCACGGCAGAAGCAAAACAAGGCTCAACTTAACGATGAAAATGAAATCACTGACAATCACAGACCATTGGTCACCTGTGTTTTAAATACCAGCACCTGAAATGTTTACATTTTGATCCACTTTATAAAACTTTACCAGACATAAACATGACAAAATTCATCCAGATCCGTTAAAATGTCCCTGATACACACATGTGAACATGTTCAATGGGATTTCCTATGTTAATTATGTTAAATTGCCAATAACTGTTGATACATTGGGGCATTTGTTGCTGCTTCCATCTATTTTTCTCATAATATTCTCTTCTTGTAGAATCCTAATCCAATTCTATTTATTGTGCAGTAAAATGCCACTGCACTGATTCATATTTACATTTTATCCATTTTAACCTACACTTTCCAAAAGTTTTAGTTTTCTTATTCAGGTACAATTTGAACTTGTGTATAAAAAACGACTCATGGAAACTTAACGAGCGAAGTTTTTCTGCCGACTCGCCTGTTAGCTCAGGTCTTAGCTCTAACTGTTAGCTTCGATGTTATGCTACGTTCCATTTACATCGGAACTCAGAAGTCGGAGCTGGGAGTGACGTCACCTTCACAGCGTTCCAGGGAGAAATCGGGAAAAATAACACTAGCTTCTAGCCATTGTTAGCAATAATAGTTGATAACAACCTCTTTACTTGTGATTGAGATCTTTAACTCTTCAGGAAAATGTCGCCTCCTGGTGGCTAACTACCACTTCCGTTCACCCTCCTGTTCTTTCTTTTAATTTTTAAACCATTGATGTGTCCCATTGACCATGGAGTTAGCTTTCTCCGCCATTATCCCGCTGTAAACTTCCTCTTCTCCGGCCAGGTAACTTCTGCCCAAGTTTCCCTTATTCACTTGAGCAGCGCCACCACGAGGAGACATGAAGTAGTGACGCGCCGCGAGTGAAGGTAGTGAAAGTGATTAAAATTCCGATATTTGCCTGTAGCATATCAATTATTGTGTTTCGCGAGGAAGGATGAGGGTGAATCACCACATCAATGTTTTGACCCACCACTAGTGGCAGCCATCTTGGAATCCCATGTAAGGGTTTGTGAGGTCGTTCCGAGTACATGGAGATTCCGAGTTACGACGGGACGCAGCATAAAATGTTCCTTCTGAGTGAGATAATGGAAGAGGCGTTCAACTTTATGTGACCAAGAGTTAAAGGAGTCATAAATAATGTTGTGTAGCTGGTCTTCCTTATGTTGTGGGGACCTAAATATGTCTCCACACTCACATTATGGGGACTTGTCCTCCTTATGGGGACAAAAATATGGGGACAAAAATCTGTCTCCACACTCGCATTATGGGGACTTGTCTTCCTTATGGGGACCTAAATATGTCTCCACACTCGCATTATGGGGACTTGTCCTCCTTATGGGGACAAAAATCAAGTCCCCATAACGTAAATGACTCCATTTTAAGGGGAAGACGTGTTTTAAAGTTAGGCTGAGGTTAGGGTTAGGTTAAGTGTGTGCACTGGCAGGTGGAATATCGGAACGTCTTTGAAAGTAAAAGTGTGTCACGTAACGTTTGTTCAAACTTGATTTTTTGGACAAAGTGACAGCGCTGACATGCTGAATGAAGACATGAACTGGGCCCGATTCAAACAACTGGAACTGGATCCATTCGCTTTCAACTTGAGGATGGACGTTTAACCTTAATCCCACACACACACACACACACACACACACACACACACAGGGACTGTTTGGCAGCACGTCACCATTTTATATTTATTATTTCTTTCTCTTTTTTTTTTTTTGTCTAAACTTCAATTTAAACTTTATTTCCTCTGCGAAGCTGGGGTCCGGGCACGGCTACATAAATGAACATTCTCAGAAAACAGCGAGGGAGGGCGGAGGGAAAAAAAGGAGAGGAAAAAAGTGCAGCCTGTCTCTTGGGTGCCCTTTTTGCCATCCCATTTCCTATGCATCTGGTCTGCGTTTGTGCTGAGAGGGAGAGGGGGAGCGAAAAGGGGGACGGCCGTCTGGGGCCGATTAATAACCAGTGATTTATAGGAACTTTTATAGAATAATACAATAAAAATGTGTGTGTGTGTGTGTGTGTGTGCGCTCGTCTTAGTGAGAGTGCACACAATGCTTTTCTAATTCTGGGGAATCAAAAACAAATTATCGGGGGGAAAAAAACACAGACCGTGCTCGGGATAAATTGGGCACAGATGGAGGCAGGAAATCAAAATGAGCGAGGAGAAGACACTCAGAGGAGGAGGAGGAAAAAAAGGGTGAGGAGCGAGATGGAGAGAGGAGGAGAAGAAGAAGAAGAAGAGAGGACAAGAGGAGGACGGGTGAGCAAGAGGACAGGGATGATGTGGAGGAAGAGAGGACAGTGAGAGGAGGAGGAGGAGAGAGAGGGAGAGCAGGGGAGTTCCCATGCCCTGTGCAAAGGAAATGGGCTGAAGAGAGGGGGTTAGTGTGTGTGTGTGTGTGTGTGTGTGAGTGGGCAATGAGATGAGCAGACCACTCTCTGGCACTGAAGACCATTTCCTTGCCAAAGTGCAATCTGTCCTTCTCCAAATCTCCGTTCATCTCCATCCATTCTCATCACTCTCTCTGTCTCTCTCTCTCACACACACACACGTTTATGCTTCTATCAAAGTGAGGACCCTCATAGACACAATACATTCTCTAGCCCCTTACACCCTAACCTTAACCATCACAACTAGATGCCTAACCCTAACCTAAACCCAATTCTAACCCTAACCCTAACACCCAGGTCTTAACTCTGAAAAAAAACTCTTTAAAGAAGTGAGGACCAGACAAAATGTCCCCACTTTGTCAAAATGTCCTCACTCTGTGGGTGTTTGTACGATTTTTTTGGTCCTCGCTCAGCAACGAGTGCAAGGACACAAACACACACAGAACTAAATTACTGACGGCTGGTGGACCGATGCGTCCTCCTGTCACACCCACGTGGCTCTTACGTTCAGTTCATCACACACACACACACACACAGTGCTAACAGCAGCTACAGCCCCCCCCCCCTCCACCTGCAGGGGCCTCAAATCAAACATCCACTTCTAGTCCGGTCCAGTGAATAAAGTCCAACAGCTCAGTCCTGGCGAAAAATATTCCTATTCATATTGCACACCTTTTCAAAATAAAAGCCTTTGTTTTGATATGGGGTGACTTATAGTTCACACACACACAAAATACATACAATGAATCTATAAATAACAAAAGCAGACAGAACTATGATAAAATCTAAAAACTGCATCCATACTAACATATTTGTCACTGTCATTAAAACACTAGCTTTTATAGAATTAAATATTCCCAAACGTGAATAAGAGTGTGTGCAACATGGTGGTGCAGTGGCTCGCCCTGTTGCCTTACACCAGGGGACTCAAACTCACATGAGTGAGGGTCCAGTCTGGTCAGCAGCGGTGGACAATATGAGCTAAAAATATAAACTCATTATAGCACAGTCACAGTATTTGTGACAACGTTTGATAGAATTTCAAAATAAAAGTGTTGGTTTTGACGCGGGACGAAAGGCAGTTTCGACACCGTTATTTTACTGTTGCGCTTATCTGTTGTGTTGTGGCACTTGATGTTTACATGAGATTGTAACGTTTACATGTTCTCCCACTGACACCAAGATCTAAATATGACAATGCTAAGTGGACTGTTTTACTTTGACACTGTTTGACGGGTGGTTTACTGAAGGATGGGAGTGGCCTCAGCTGACGGACACACGTCAACGCGTCGCATTCAGGTGATGCAGTGCAGCAGCAGCGGCGGCGGCAGCGACAGCGACAGACACGGAGCTGATTTTGTCACGGGTTGATCTGAACTTTGCTGACTGTGGACAGAGGGAGCTGGCAACAGGCACTTTCCCAATATGAATGACTTCCTGTGCTGCAGGCCTGGACTGTGGCATCTGTCAGCCCTCTCTCCCTCCTTCTCTCCCTCCCTCCCTCCCTCTCTCCCCTACTCTGTCTTTACAAGTCAACCAGCACTTCCTCTGCTCATGTTTTGCCTCTCCTCCTCCTCCTCCTCCTCCTCCTCTTCGTCCTCTCTTCCATCCCTTTGCCCTCTTGACTGGGGCCTGAATCATGCAGCGTTTCCCTCGACTTGCTGGTAAATCCTCCCTCCCACCTTCCTCTTCTTCCTTTCCCTTCTTTCAAAACCGTCCCCCTTGGCACTGCCACCCACACACTGACTTCCTGTTGATGCCTCTGGCCCCCTTCTCTGCCCCCTGGGCCCACTTCTGTTTGCCCCTGAGTGGGGGTTCAGGCCGGGGAAAAAGGGAGCGGGGCTGGTGGTTGTTGGCAGGGCAGGGGAAAACTGAGAAGACCTTCACTGGAAACTCCATCAGCGGCTGAATCACTCTCAGCTGTGCTTTCCTGAGAAGTGAAAAAGAAGCTGGCCCAGCACTTCTAACTTTTAGAACTTGAGTATTTGTCTTTCTGTCCAAGTCTGATATCTTAACATCTCCATCCCAGCGACCAGAATATGCCACGATGGAAAAATCCTTTCTCCAGATTGATACTGAAGAGATCCCTGATTTTTTTAAAGTGTGACGACCTTCAGGATGTTCTTATATCAGTAATTATATAAAGAAAAAAATATACAGACAATCACAGAATAACAAACTTAAATGTCTGGTTTCTTTTTTTTAATCAGGTTTCTTTTGGCAGACTGAAACATGAACATAGATCGTGTAAAGAGTGGACGTTGACAATTGTTGTCAATACCACTGGTTGCAAAAAGTAAGTTTGAATGGTAAATGGTAAAAAAAAGGCTCTGTTCACACCAGCCTTAAATCAAACCCTGGTGTGTTTACTCTTTTTTTAGTTCGGTCGGGTTGAGTTGGTGCGAGCGTAGTCTGAGATCTCTCTGATCCGGACCAAACAAACAAACTCTGGTCCGCTTGAAAGAGTGGGTCCTGGACTGTGTGTGAGTGAGCTCTGGAGGAACTCATCACTGGGATGAATTGAATTACTGGAGGCATAGTATTAGTGGTTACAACCTCAAAAGAGCCGCTGATAGATGGAAATTATTTGAGTAAACTTGCAAATTTAGCCTCATCACCACAAAGAACCGGGAAAGCACTCGGGGCTGACGATGCGGCCGAATGGGGCTTTCTACTAATTTGCAGTGTTTTATTTTGAAAGAGTTGTAACTTCATTGCATTTTAGTCAACCAAACATACGCATGACCAATTAGCCTTACGGTGATTTCACACCTGCATTACGTTACGATTCAGGAAGCAATATGTCGCAATGTTGCACTTGAGCTTAGCTCGACACGCCCTCAGCACTGAGCAGTTTTGTGATTGGTCAGAAGTTGGTGGAAAATTTGTTCATTTCCTCCACAGAACTTCCACTTCTGCCCAGACTGTCGCGTATTTTCACATATTGTTTTTGCTCAACAGACCGTTAAAAGCTCCTTTCCTTCACATGCTCACTAAACAGTTTATTCAGTATTCTTACGTGTATTTTGACAAATACAGTGTAATCATCTGCCCAAATGCCTGTGATGAATGAACGTCAATGAACGTCCTTTTCCTCTGTTCCTCCGTCCTATTGGAATAAATATTTTCTCAGCATATCATGATCTGGGGGCTCGTTCATTTGTTATTCAATCGAGTAAGTTTGTTTTTGTTTTGGTCTGGTTGGCACTTTGTTACTGTTATGTGGGGATGGAGTTTACTGTGGACAAATTCATTTCTCATCCCACACTAGAAAACATAAGAAAATAAAAATTGGATTTAGCACTAACTGTTGCCATTTTTTGAAGTGAAAGAGCCACCAGATCCTCAACAACATGAGCTGAAGAACATCATTGTTAAGGAGTTTAATTAAGGCATGAAATAACCTTTGTTTTTTTGTAAATTTCCCTGTTGCTGGGAAAAACAAAAAAGGATCTTTTCTTCAAGTAAAAACCTCATTTAAAAGATTTATATATTTATGCCCATATATTCGTATTAAAATGTATTATGGAGCGTTTCCACTACACAGTTCCAGCACAGCTCGGCTCTACTCGGTACTTTTTGCTTTTCCATCAGTGATAGAACCTGGTACCTGGTACTTTTTTTAGTCCCTGCTCTGTGGAGGTTCCAGTCGAGCCGAGCCGATGCTAAAATGTGACGTGGACAGACTGCCGGCCGCTGATTGGTCAGAGAGCGTCGTCACTGGAAGAGTCACGAGCGCGACAAAGTCCGACACGAGAATCAAAGCGAACAATGTTGAACTGTAGATGAGTTAAAAAGACTTGAAAATCCTGAAAACACGCGTTAATCTGCAACATTTAACAAGGACATTTGTAAAATGTCCATATTTAACAGAGGAGTCTGGTGCAAAGAAAACAACGGCTTTGACCGTCACGTGTTTGTGTCGCGGATAAAACCACGCCACGGCAGTTTGGTGCAGCCGTGATATGACGACCCCGCCCACGTTGACGAGGAACTATGAAGTCATGAAAACCACGTGACCCAACCGAGTAGAGCCGAGCCGTGCTGAAACTTTGTAGTGGAAAAGTGCCATCAGTGATTATAGGTCTAATCTAATCAAACAACACTGGCTATAGGACATAAGGAATAAAAACCATATAGATATTAAATATAAATATAGAGATGCAATTTCAGAAAGTTTGTGAAATCTAATTCAAATTTAAAAAATATCCATGAAATATGTTTTTCTTGCAAAATGATGTAAGTGGAAGCTGGATCTGTTATAAAATTTGTTATTCTGACAATGCACCGTATTGAAATAGTAATAGTTATTGCAATTCAGTCAATAAAACTTTATATTAGACCCGCAGCATGATAAATCAACCTTATATGATGATAACACGTGATTAAACCAACAATGATTTATCAATTTATACAGTACACAAGGCTGGTAATGTCTGTTTTCTCAGCGTGACATGCACAAATTAAGTTAAACAGAAGACTGAGATGAGAATATATACTAACAGCGACTATTATTATAGTAAATGTAACATAATAATACAAAAGAGATGAAAAAGTTAAGGAAATATGTGGATCTTTATGAGAATTCTACTTTGTTTTGGAGGAAAAAGTGAAAAATTGGAGAGAAAAAAAAAGAGCCACAGTTTGACTTTGGTTCCATGCAGATCTCATAGTTGTCAGGGAGAAATAAATGAAAACTGTTTCTAATTTTCCGTTTCCTCTGGGTAAAAACCACTTCGACAATTAAAAACTGGATTAAAACTTTGTGTCACTTTCTCAGCCCTTTTTTTTTTTCTTTCTTTTTAAATTTGATATCACATTGGTGTTTGTTACATTTTATTAGGAGAGTTTGTCCTTTGGGTGAATATGTCCTCACATGTTGCCCTACAGCATATGTTTTTGTTGGTGGAATAAAAAAATATATCCTTTAATTATCATGTTGCATCTCAACTGGTTTCCAAGAAAAACACCAGCTATAAATCAGCAGATAGAGATAAAGGCCTTTGAGTCAACTGTCATGTCGTGTGGCGGGTTACCTTGGTACAGCAGTTTCGTAACGAGATTAGGGTTTTGGTTTTCTTCCTCTCTCTCTCTTTCAATCTACGTGACATGTGAAAAAAACTGCCAAACAGTCGCAGTCACACACTTTCCCACCGACACGGGCCGACAAACGTGCCACGTTTAGCCCCGAGAGTCGCGTCACACATGACGACTGTTACATTTCTGAGCTCTTCATGCAGCAGGTTACAGGTCGCTGTACTTTTGAGTCTCCACGCCTGTCAAAAAGGTGGCTGCTGTGACTAAAAAAAAAGGGGGGCAATAGTACGGAATACGTGCACAGATCAGGTTGAGTACGTGCCGACCTGCCCGCGCGTGTGTGTGTGTATATATGTGTGCGTTAGTGTGAATGTGTGTACAAAGAGCTTTTCGCTCCAGAGTGACTGTGAAAGTGTGACCACAGTGAAGTGAACATGTCTGCCGCAAAGACAGAGAATGAGAGAACTGGAGAACGAAAAGAGAGGCAGGCGTCAGAGGTGCAACTGTGGGTATGAAACACACACACACACACACACGTTTGCGCTTCTATCAGAGTGAGGACCCTTATAGACATAATGCATTCCCTAGCCACTTACCCTAACCTAAACCCAATTCTAACCCTAACCCTAAAACCAGGTCTTAATCCTGAAAAAGCCCTTTAAAGAAGTGAGGACCAGACAAAAAGTCCTCACTTTTTCAAAATGTCCTCACTTTGTAGGTGTTTATATGATTTTTGGTCCTCACTCTGCAGCAACTACAAGAACATACACACACACACACACGCCATGCTGACACAAAGCCACACACCCACAGGTTTCACTTCTGCCTGGTGTGGCAGCACTAATGAAACAACAGAGCACTGAGGTTAAGGTTCATGTACAGGGCATGGGCACGCGCGCACACACACACACACACATTTGCATTCCCAAGCCCCGTACCTTAACCTTAACCTTAACCTTAACCCTTACAACTAAAAGCCTAATCCTAATCCTAACCCTTAACCTAACTCTTACCTCACAAACAGCTCTTTTAAACTGTGACAGAATGTGAGGACGAGCCTAAATGTCCTCATTCTCGCAAAATGTCCTCACTTCCTGTGGGTTACACGTATTTTTGATCCTCATAAATATGCATGTACAACCACACACACACACACAGTTTGGTTTCCATTACTTCAAAGGGCATTGCATTGACATGTCCTCACCCTAAACGGTAAATAATTTATATTATGGGGACTTGATTTTTGTTCCCATAATGTGACTGCGTAAACAGATTTTGGTCCCCACAACATAAAGAATACCTAAAACACACACACAAACTTGGTTTTATATCTTAGTCTTATCTTAATCATGGACATAATGCACTCCCTGGCCCATTACCCTAACCTTAACCATCACAACTAAGTGTCTACCCTTAACCCTAACCCTAAAACCAGGTCTTAACCCTGAAAAAAGCCCTGTAAAGTTGGTTTTGTCCTAAAGATGTAACAAATAAACTAGTTTTATCATTGGAATAACATTAAAGCTGCATTTAAACAGGGTTTATTGGCAGAAACATAATGATGTGCCCATATGTATGTTTGCAATAAGTGAATAATCACTTTAAAATAAAAACTTGATGGTTTTCTGAATGTGTTTCTGCTACAGAGCTGCTGCTGCTGCTGCTGCTGCTGCTGCTATGTTTTACGCAGGTTTTGCTTTCAATAAAATTAAACAAAATGTTTTCGTAATTTTTGTCTGTACCCAACTAAAAGGCAGGACTCTTTGTTATAAAGCTGCACATACATAAAGTCCTGCATATGCGCTATGTAACAATAAAGCTTTGTCAAACGATATAGAAGAAAAAAAAATTAAGAAAAGAATGAATACAGGGAAATAAGATGCACAAGTGGTTTTATTTTGAAGGAGGAACAGGATGTTTGTTTGTGACTTTCACGACTGATATACTGTAGATGAAACATTTTCATTAAAAATGTGTTTTTTAATTTCTATGGTCAACGTTGATTTTTAGAAATCGGGGCTGCAGAAAGTTGATAATTGATGCCTCCATCCGGTAAAACATAACTGTCTCTCTCCATCTACAATTTATGTCTGTAATGTATATTTCCATGTTGTCCATTAATCTATCTACATATCTATATACGCATCTATCTAAGTATTTATCTACGTATCAATCAATCTACGCATCTATCTATCTATCTATCTATCTACACATGCTTTATATTTGTATTGTTTGGTGTTTTGGATTTGCGTCCTCCCATATTTTTAACAAAGTTACACTTTAACAGTGTTACAGTTCAAACACAAACACAGTCAGAGTCAATAAAGGAGGGTGAGAAGGCCTGTAGGGCACCGAGGAGGCCCACACAAAGAAAGAAAGAAAGATAGAAAGAAAGAAAGAAAGAAGGAGGCACACACCCACTGGCATGAAAAGACCAAGGCAAGAATGTGTCACGGTGCCAGAACGTGAATGTCACTCATCAACCAACAGGGAGAGAACAAATCTGTCAGAATTAGAGTTTGGGAAGCAAAGCAAAGGTGAGAGAGTGCTATGACTTGCCCACATGGCTACAGGGGAAGTGTGTGTGTGTGTGTGTGTGTGCGTGTGTGTTCTTGTACTTGTTGCAGAGTGAGGACCAAAATTCGTATAATTCCTACAAAGTGAGGACATTTTGTCTGGTCCTCACTTCTTTAAAGGGCTTCTTTCAGGGTTAAGAGCTGGTTTTAGGTTTAGGGTTACAATTGGGTTAGGGTTAGGGTTAGGCATCTAGTTGTGACGGTTAAGGTTAGGGTCCTCACTGTGATAGAAGCGCAAACATGCGTGTGTTTGTGGGGGGGGGCAGTGCACAGTTAAACTGAGATGAGGAAGTTGACCCTGGGAAATGTTGCAGGGCCTGTTTGGTGCCTCATTTGCGTGATCACGCTACCAAACCATTGCTTCACCGACCTGCCGTGTCTATCTGTGACCTTTTGACCTTCTCTGACTGTCAAAATAAACCCTCCGAAAAGGTCCTTCCTTTTTCTGTGGATCAGAAAATAAAGAACTTGACTTTTATTGTTTCACAAACGTCTACATTTTTTTTTCCCCTCGTGTCCTTCCTGTTGCCATAGCAACTCCTCTTACAGTGTACAAACACATGTTTTTTTTACCCGTTACGATCAGACTGATGAACAAAATTGTGTTTCAGTCTGATGCTATTAAACCACAGGGACACTGTGTGTGAGAGGTTGGATGATTACAGCTCATATTCACCTTTTTAGAACATGATAACTATCAAAGACAATCAACGGATTCAACGTCAACTTAACTGGCAGTTTCAGCCGCATGCACAAGACACACAGACAAACCCATTTTTAAACATAAAACAGATAAAAATTAAGAATAATATTCAAGTATTAAAGTATTTGGAGTGAATAACAAGAAAAAGCTAGCAGTGAACAGGGTCCTCTCACTTAATGGCTGCTGGGTGGCGCTAGAGAGTTGAGTCCACTAACAATATTGTTTAATTAATAGACTGACGGCGCACTTCGCGTGCGTTCTATCGCTGCTAACATACTATGGTTGCCGTGGTAACCCACATACAGATCAAAGGAAGGTGTGGGCGGAGTCTGTGTGGGTGGCGAGTGGGAACACATCATGTGAAAATGTGTTGTTTTTTTTTAAAACTATAATTCTGGCTAAATTCATCAGATCGGCTTAAAACTCGGTCCGATTGCGATTTTTCCCTAATGTGCACGCCAAGTTGGCTGAGTTTACGCGAATGGAAAGGCCCTTAAAAGTGCAGTCAAAGAGAAAGAGAGAAATATTTTGCAGCCTTGGACAGACCCTAGGTCAGGGGTCGGCAAGTGAGTTGGGTCCAACACATTCATCAGGCTTTTCATCAGGATTTAATCCGTTCTAAACTATGCAATATTAAAAGCAATGTTTAAAAAAAGCCCCTGTCTGTTGCAAACATCTTAAAATGTCTTCAGTCAGAGATAAAACTGTCTTAGGCTAACGATAGTGTCCTGGTGATAATGTGGACGTTGTCTTTTAAGACACAAACACGCTTGTACTGTATTGTGCATCATTTTAATTTCAAGAATTGCTGCTTTTTCTTTGAGCCAAACGTAAGCGTTATTTCATGGACGTTTACTCTGACTGGCCATTACAACAGCAGCGTTTTACTGGAACGGGAGTTTTGTCCCTTTTGCAGCTATAACAGCTTCCACTCTTCTTTAAAGACTTTCCTCAATATTTTGATATTTTTATTTCTGTTTCTACCAGTGTTAATTTTGACAGCAGATTTAGATTTAGTTTTAGTCATAGTCTTTTCACAAAAATGTCACTTTAGTTTTAGTCATAATTTAGTCATCTAAATAATCATAGAATTTTAGTCTACTAAATATACAGTAATTTTAGTCAGCTAAAATATAAAGTGGTAACGGTAATCGTTTTTTTTAGTTTAACTTGCATTTCTGAAGATAAAAACATTTTCAATCTGTTATGGACTGGTATTAATGTTGAAATGTGCCATGCTCATTGGCATCGATTTCACTCATTCTATTTGAACAAACTGCTATGACATTCTTAATCAAAGGAAATATTCCGTAAAAGTAGCAGTGCATAACCAAAGCACTGTCATCGTCTCGTTCTCGTCAGAGGAAAAAAAGGTTGTTGACTAAAACTATGACGAAAAAGATTTCGTCAACGAAATCAACACTGGTTTCTACAGGAATTTGTGCCCATTCCTTCTGCAGAGCACTGATGAGGTCAGACACTGATGTGGGACCAGAAGGTCTGGCTCACAATCTCTGTTCCAGTTCATCCCAAAGGTTCTGGATGGGGTGGAGGTTCTTCCACACCAAACTCAAAGTCAAACCATGTCCTGAATTGTCCTCGCTTTGTCCACTGACACAAATGTGGAAGTATAACTTTGTCCAAAATGTCTTGGTATGATGAAGAGTTAAGATTGTCCGTCATTGGTGATAAGGGGTGGAGACCAAAGCCTGAGTGAAACACCTGACTTTACTGACCACTGCTCTGGAACTGAACAACTTTACAATCCTGCAGAACAACCATGATTCCGGAAGGAAAAAGATCTAAGACTGTGTTTTTATGTGACCTTTCTAGAAATACAGATGATTGACCTTTTGGATGAAAGGATTTGAAACAAGTCTGATGTAACCAAGTGTGTGTGTGTGTGTCAGAGTGTCGACGGGGGTGGGAAGAGGTTGTGATTTTTAGAGGGGTGGGCGAGTCTTTCTCATGGCCTTCTGAGCCCTTTCTGGACCACGTACTCGTGCTGTGATTGGTTAAATCTGCAGACAGTGTCAAAGGGCCACGGCGGCATGTACAACACGTTTTCAGGAGAAGAAGAAGAAGAAGAGGAGGAGGAGGAGGAGGAGCAGGAGGACATACGATGTGAGACAAAGTGGGGTTAAAGTGAGTGTGAAACTGAGAGTCTAGAGGTTAATGTGTCAGTCACACACACACACACACACCATCAACTCTGCCAAAGAAAGAGTCTGCCCTCTGCTGACCACATTTCGTATCACACCGGAGAAACCTGTACAACATGAGAGGAAACTAAGTCTGTCTGTTCTCACGGCTGTAAGCAGAAGTAGAGAATACAGGAGGGAGTTTCAGCGTCTGATATCAAACCAAAATAAGACACTCGTCTGTACTCGACGTGACATCTGCTCGGAACTATTTTTACGATCACGTGAAAATAAAAATAAAGCAAACGCTACAGACACAGGACAAGAGGTGACGTTTTGTAGGTTTAAAGTCCACAGAAGGCTGACTTTAACTTATAGAGTTTAAAGTGACACATTTGTGGAAAATATGGGTCGGAAAAAACCAAAGTCACAGACCGTGTTTTTACTGCGGTCGCAGTTCGACCTTTTACTTTTTAAAATACTTGTAACTCTTTATATCTCCATGTCTGTTTGAAAAAGACAGGATTTTAAACGTCATTCCTTATTATTTTTATAGTTGAGGTGCATTTCCTCACATTTTTAAACTCCATTCTTATTTGTTTTTTATTTTTACCCTAATCTTTTAATTTCTCTTCTGTCGATTTTAATATAGAATTTGTACGCATTTCATTTCTTCTGTTTAAATGTATGTATGTTTTCAATTGTATATACATCCCTCCTCTACATATTAGCCAGGCCCTTCCCTGTCCATTTTTAAAAAGCATCTGAAAACCCATTTTTAATTCAATACGAGACATTGATTTCACCGGTTTTTATTGATTTTATCACATTAAACTTTATTCCCGTTATTTATATATGTACGCATGTACATAAATGTGTGTGTGTGAGAGTGAGACAGTAGTATTTTTTGTCGATTATGTTGTTTGTTTCTTTTTAGGTCTTTTTCATGTAGTATTTTCCAATATTTTATTTGTCTCTGATGTACAGCGCTTTGTTTCAGCTGCTGTTGTTTTTAAAGTGCTTTATAAATAAAGTTGGGCTGAATATATATATATATATATACCCTATTTTTTAGGACTTTTGAAAGATTAATTGAAGACATTTTAATGCCACTTAAGCCTTTGTTTAAGGATCAGTGAACTTTGAGAAAGTTTACTTTTTTTTTTAGGATTCACGGGAAAACTGTCAAAAATGTTAAAACGGCGACAGTACGTCACAAAGGCAGAGCAGCTGAGGCTGCGTCAGGCCTCGGGCACAGAGACAGAGGACATCACTCACACACTAATGCTGGTCTTTAATATGCAGACTCATGGAGACACACATTAACGAGACTCTGACCCACAGCACACAGGAATAAAACAATAGTTTACACAGAAGCCTGAGCTGAGCCTCTTTTAAATCACCTTCAGTGTCAACACACCTTAAGATTGTTTCTATAGATTATACACACACACTTGTGTGCGTTTGTATAAACAGACGCCCTCGGGCAGGTCTGCTACTTCACCGTGAGGGTGTTTATGCCGCACAGTCGCAGCTGTTCATCTCTGTTAGTCCAGATGAAACACACACACACACACACCGAACAGGCCCTGTACGTTTGTGCAGCGTACATAGTGAGGACACTCATATGACACTTCCCTAACTTTAGCCATCACAACTAAGTGCCTTACCCTAACCCTTAACCCTGGAAAAGTCCCTTTAAGGAGTGACAGAAAGTGAGGACCAGCCAAAATGTCAGCTTTATAGGTTTGGTCCTCACAAAGATACTCATACAAGAACACACACACACACACACACACTCGAGTGTGTAAAATGGAGTGAGCATCAAATTCCAAAATGGCTTTATAGTTCATATAAAACTGCTTAAAGTTTTCTTACTCAACATATTTTTATCCCCTGTGATTCCTTGACTGATTACAGCACCGGCGTTTCCATGGTAACTGGCCGCCAATCATCGAGAGAGTGATGGTGAACTTTACCATGTGGGAACACGGACATGACAAACGGCACAAACAGGATGATGTCGTCGTTCCTCTGTTTTCTTCTACACGGTAAAAGGTGAAAGTAGCACTTAAAGTGTAAATTTAACAGCATCTCAGATTACAACGAGATATAATCCTTCTTCTTCTGAATTTAAAGAGGACATTCAGTGGAAAACCAAATGTCTGATGTTCTTTGGTGTGTCCTTCCTGTATCTAAACATCACTAAAGTGTCACAATAAACACTTCAGCCACTTCTGACAAAGAAGGGCTTCTCTGTTTACCTGAGCTCGAGCAAGCGGTTTTAAAAAGTCCAGTTTAGTTACGTAACTAGCACATTTGCCGTGCAACGAACCCTCCCCCAACAGCTACTCCTGGTCATGGACGTGAACATTCAACCAGCAGAAGAAGCAGCAGAAGCAGCAGAAGAAACAGCAGAAGAAGAAGAAGCAGAAGAAGCAGAAGCAGAAGAAGAAAAAGAAGAAGAAGAAGAAGAAGAAGAAGAAGAAGAAGAAGAAGAGGAAGAAGAAGAAGAAGCACCGCAGAGCAGTCAGTCAGTTGGTAGCTGGCCAATCACAAGAGACTCAGTGTTCTGGGGGGCGGGGCATAAGCTCAGAGTGCCTGTTCAGAGGCTGGCAGAGAGCAGCGATAATCTGACTTAATCTGAAGAGACTATGAGGTTTTTGACCATAAATATGATTTAATTTATCTAAGTAGACATCAGTAATCTGGATTTTTGGTTCAAAAAGACCGTTCTATTTCAACCTTTAACTAATTTAGTGATAATGTAACACTGTATTTTTTGGTGCCGCTTCATCAGCCGGCCTACAGGTGAAATTATCATCTTCTCCTCCATTTTGAGCAGAGTCTGACGATGACGTCTTCATCGTGTCAGCGTGAACATGTATGGACTCTGCATGTAGACTCGCCGCACAGAAAACCCGGTGTGAACGCAGCATAAGAGTTAAATATAAAGAGTGTAGAGTTTTACTTTAACAGTAGCCATACTTACATGTGCAATACCTGAAAAAACATGTTAGGATTGGAATTTGTAATTCCATCATTTACATGGATGAAAAATGAAATGACCAGACTGTGGTGTGTGAAGACATTCATCAAGTGCTCAGTCAGAATGGACTATTTTGACATGAACAGTGTCGTCTAATAGAAAGCAGAAGAAGGAGAAGCGTCGCTTCACTTCCGCAGTGAACCAAAGCTGCACCTGTCTGCTCGTCCCCTTGCTGTCCACCATCCGTCTCACTGTCCTCACCCTTCCAGGTCTGTGACTTTCTTGTCTCTTCATTATTCTTGTTTTGGAATGTAAATACAGCACTAACAAAATGGAAAAATACTTGGATCAGACACGTTACAGCACCAAACATGGAAGTTATGAACGGGCCGACAGTTTACATGAACCAGCCCTGTCGTTTCGGAGTGAAATTTGTTCCAGAGTTTCTGGATTGGTATGTTTACATGACATTATTTTTATTCCGATCAGGCTTTTATTCCGATGACTGGTGTCCACGTAAACACAGTTGCTGGGAATAACTAGTTTACTGCTGCTTCTGCTCCGAATTTTCACCTGCTCTTACTCACTTTTCCAGTAGAGACTCCAGGAATAAGGTGGATAAAACTCTGGTAGTTGATATCATATAATCCTTTTATGCAACACTTGGAAATAAACAAAACAACAAGCTTTAGGCAGGAAGCCGCACCATTCAAATCCAAAGATGTATATACACTACCAGTCTCATTTAATGGTTTTTCTTTATTTTTATTTTCATCAAACTATAAATATGAACACATATGGAATTATGTAGTAAACAAAAAAGTGTGAAATAACTGTAAATATGTTTTATATTTTAGATTCCTCAAAGTGTTTTGTTGACAGCGCTGCAAACCCTTGGCCTTCTCTCAATGACCTTCATGATCTAATCACCTGGTGCCTTGTCAGGGTTCATTTGTGGAGTTTCTTGCCTTCTTAATTGGGTGCAAGAGTCAGGTTGGTACACAGCTGACAGCACTATTTGACAACCGTTAGAATTCACATTATGCAAGAACCAATCAGCTAAGCAAAGAGAAACGACAGTCCATCATTACTTTAAGAACTGAAGGTCGGTCAGTCCGGAAAATTGCACAAACTTTGAACGTGTCAAAAGTTTGGACACACTTTTTGTCCAAATTTATGACTGGTGGTGTAGATCGGTTTGATTCGGGGTGAAGAGGAATGGGGTAAAATCCTAGGATCCTTCCTCTGCAGCTCCTTTGATATAGAAACACGACAACATTTTCAATCCCTCTTGAAAATCTGGATCCGAAGAACAAAAATCCCTCTAAGCTACATCTGTACAATGCCACATACGTCCCAATAATAGCATACGACTGCAGCAGCTGGACAAACTGGACGGCTGCCACAGAAAACACCTGTGCACATATATAAGACGTGCAACTCCACCCCACTGTCTGTGAAGCCACAAGGTCTACGTTCAGACATGTTCTAAGGATGCAGACTGACACACCTGCAGAATTTGCCATGACAGGGTCGTCCAAGTACAAAACCCACAACGGACGACTCAGTTTACTGAGGACGGACCTGCAAAGAAACTTCAGGCGCTACGGAAGCTCGCTGGGAACAAAATGAAGAGCGGCTGACTGACAGTGGATAATACAGACCAGGCGACGTATAACATTAAAGAAGAACGACTAGGATTAGAAATATCCTTCTGTTTCAGGACGTTCATGACTGAAAATAAATTCTGTCCATGTTTGTGATAATACGACAAAGTGTTTGATTGACATGTTTCGATAACTTTGGGACTTGAATGGAGCATTTTCAAAGTCTACAAAGGCAACGAGACTCGCTGTTGCTTTCTGTCGGTTGATAAGTATTAGCTGATAATGAGATAAATATAGAATAATTCTAACCTCGTCTTTGAAATGTTGCTGTTGGAAACTTGGCCATTGGCGCACACACACACACGCATGCACACACACACACACACGTTTGCGCTTCTATCAGAGTGAGGACCCTCATAGATATAATGCATTCCCTAACCCCTTACCCTAACCTTAACCATCACAACTAGATGCCTAACCCTAACCCTAAAACCAGGTCTTAACCCTGAAAAAGCCCTTTTAAGGGGTGGATTTTTGGTCCTCACTGTTATTGCAGCAAGTACAATGACACACACATACACTGGTTTCCATGACTTCAGAGGACATTTACATTGACTTCCATTCATTTCCTGGAGACTTACTCTAATCTTAACCATAATTACTAGTGTCCTAACCCTGACCCTGACCCTGACCCTGACCCTGACCTTAACCTAACCCTAACCTCAGCCTAACTTCACCTTAAAATGGAGTCATTTACGTTATGGGGACTTGATTTTTGTCCCCATAAGGAAGACAAGTCCCCATAATGTGAGTGTGGAGACACATTTAGGTCCCCACAACATGAGGAAGACCAGCCACACACACACACACACACACACATGAATGAGCAGTAACTTATTCTGAAACACATTTTAAGAAAATGTACTGGTTTCGACTTTTTTCTGAGGACACAGAGGACTCCTGTGTGCGTGTGTGTGTGTGTCTTACTAGTGCTGGCTGATGAGAGGCAGTAACCGTGGCAACAGCTGCTGAGGTGCTGCTGTCTTCTCCATAACCCTCTCTCTCAGTCAGGTCATGTGGCTGTGAAAAAAAAAAGAAAAGACAGAGAAAGACACTCTGATTTCCCATCATGCAACAAGAAAATGTGTCGTTCACAAAAGACTGTCTGCGTCCTTCCATTCTCTCTCTCCCTCTGTCCTCATCTTGCAGGCTGCAGGATCCAGATCCAGTTTGGATGATGTTATTATTATTATTATCAGTAACAATAATACTGCTGTCATTGCCTTATTATGTACAGTGCCTTGAGATAATGTATGTTGTGATTTGGCGCCATACAAATAAAACTGAATTGAATTGAACTGTGTTACAGTTGCTACAAAGCTGAACAAGACACTTTTTAAAAAGCCCTTCACCCAAACTCGAATCTACCTTAATCCTAATCTTAAATCTTAGAATCATCTTTCCTCCAGTGTTTGCTCTAATCTCAACCATTTTACAAATTTCCTAAAGCATCAAGATTTTGTTTTTATCCATCAGGCTATAAAAACACTATGTGATTATATTTTATGCATGAGCTGCATGGTTACACATTTTTATCTCATATTTACATTCTATTGATTTTTAGCTGCATTCTCTTCTCTTCTGATGCTCATGAAATCCTCCAAACCGAGCTTCTGAACACAGAACATTTCATTTTTACTAGTTCATTTATCCTATACGTGATTCTCACTGATCAAGATCCAGTTTAATCCCGGTTCAAACTGTTTTAAACTGGGATTACTCAGCAACAATCGGCTTCGGCTGCAATCAGCATAAATTAAGTGATTTTGTGTCAGGAGAAAGAAATCTGTCCGTCAAATCTGATCATGTCAGTTTGTGGTCGCAGATTTCTGATATCCATGTTGGGTTTTTATCCCACTTGTTCTGATCCAAACAACGTCCAAGTCGGAACCGCACACACTGGTGAAACACACGGATCCATTTGGGAAAAAAAACAACAACAAATCAGCTGTTTATCTGAATTTATGAGGTAAATTTTCACAAACATAACAAAATGTGCCTTACAATGTATGTAAAATGTGAGAAATAGTGCAGTGAATGCAGAAATGAATGCAAAACACCTGCCGAGTTTGAAGCCTGTCAAGCAAAACGTCAAGGACACACTTGTTTTGTTAACTTACTGAGGACACATAGACATAATGCATTTCTGAGTGCTTTACCCTAACCTTAACCACCACAAGTAAATACTCAACCCTAACCCTAAAACCAGGTCTTAAACCTGAAAAGTCCTTTTAAAAATGTCCCCACAAAGGTCAAATGTCCTCACATAGGTCAAATGTCCTCACAAAGGTCAAATGTCCTCACAAAGGTCCAATGTACACACACTCACAAGCACACACAGTACTGTAATAATTGATTTTCCACCTAAAAATCTATTTTTTTTAGGTGGAAATTGTTTTAGCAAGCAAAACAAAATCTAATTTAGAAAAAAAAAAAAAATCAACCAACATTATCTTAAGAAAATAATACATCTGACTTTGAGATTTAATTACGCGACACGAGTTAAACATGAAATCCCAACCAAGGAACACAATGCTAAAATAAAAGTGTTTCTAATTTAAAATAAATTTACACATTTTTAGTTTGAATTGAATTGTTTAGGCCGATTAATCTTCAAATTTAACGTCTAAATTCTTAAAGTCAGCTTGATCAAGAAAAGGAAAGGAACATTCATTTTCAGTAAACATTTCTTTCATGACAGGAATACTCTGCTCGTGATAAAAACAACTTCCTAACGTCTCTTAAAGTGGTTACGTTTGCTTCCTCCACTGGCAGATATTTATTTTCTGCAGGAAAACATAAATACATTTCTGAATATTTGACTCATATTTAGTGGGGATATTTTTGCAGTGCACACAAGCGTCTTTTGGCGATTTCTACTAATATCTGTGTCAATTCTTATCCAAATGTGACCAAAGTCAGCACTTAGTGAATCGAACCAGTGAACAGCTGACATCAGACAGACATCGACAATACGCCGCTCCCACCATATCCTTTTTTATTGTATTGTATTGGAGGCTTTTAAAAGCTGTTTACTGCGACATCACTTCCTCTTTCGTGGTGTGGGTACTGTGGTCTGTGACATTTCCCACTCGACACAGAGACATGTGGTACGCGTTCAGACGCGAATCGGTGTCTTCCTGCTTCTGCCAAATGAAGGTCAAAGCTTGAATTTTACTTCCTAAGAGTTTGTCGAGTAAAAAAGTGTGAGGTTCTAGTACAAATATAGAGATTTTAGTAAATATACAGTATATTTTCAGTGGTTGTATGGTTTTAATTATGCCTCCGTGCACCTTTCCAAGGCTTTTTCCGATTAAGTCCAGCTGTCCACATGTGTCTCCAGTGATCCATGTGTACAGGTGGAAGTCAGGAGCCAAACACTGTGATCCCGGGGCTTCCAGCCTCCATTATCCACACAAGATAAGGTGTAATTGAAAGACTTGCTGCTCTGCTGAGCCAACACCCCTTCATGAGCAGCAGCAGCAGCAGCAGCAGCAGCAGCAGCAGCTGGCTTGGCGAGCCCTCACCTTCATGTGTGTGTGTGAGATCTGGGCCCAGACTCTGACAGCAGATCATAATCACATCCATTCAACATTCAATCGTTGTTTTCTGGAACACGGAGAGACGAGTGAGTGAGACGCTTGGATACTGGAAGGAACATTTGCATTTCATTGATATTAAATGGAAACAAAGTGTACTCTTTTTTTTTTTTATCGGTGAGGTACAAAAAAGGTCTGAATAAATGTTTCTGTACAAGTGTGGACTGGTTTTTGTGACCTCTTCAGGGCCTTTTCTGCCGTATATAAGGCAGATGTCATGACCTCTGGGTTTTTTCAGGTGCTTTTTGTTTTGTTTTGACAGAATCCTGTTGATGTTCTTTCTGTATTCTTTACCTTGATTTTTTTTTTTTTTTAAACTTGTTTTGTTTCTGGTTTTCTGCTTTTAATTCTTTAGTTAGTTTCTAGTTTGGCTTGTGTGTACCAGATTGTCTGCTTCTCCCAAATGTGACATGACACAAGTATTTCATTTTTCACGTGCTTTGTTCGACTGGTTTGCAAATACACGTCACCTGTTTCCACAAAGGTGCATCTTCAATAGGAAATCATCTGGACTAGCAGTTATAAAAGTCAGATTTTATGTCATCAGTGGGTAAATTCTTACAGGAATTGAATGGGAACATACTTAGGTGATCAACTACTCATCACAAAAAAATTCAGACTGATTCGTTGAAAATGACAGGAAGTTGCTAACAGAAGCTCAAACTTATGCCGATGACAACAGTTTCACCATGGAAATGTAATCAATGTTTAGGATGCATTTTAGAATCCTGTTACTTATTTTTAAATGTCTTAACGGCCTGGCACCTGCGTACCTGACAGAGCTCTGAGGTCAAGGTGCAAGATGGCGGCTAAAGAGCTTTTCTGAAACTATGGAACAACTTTTCCTTTACATGTAAGAGCTGCCCAAACCCTTGAGCAATTTAAAACACTTCTGAAGAGTTACCTCTTCTCGCTGGCTTTGAACACTCCCTAGGTGAGCCAACGTGTTCGCATTGTACAGTCATTACTGTTCTAATGATTTGTTTTCTGTGTTTATTGTAGTTTTGTTTTGTTATTTTGTTGTTGGTTCTTCTTCCCCTCCCTCTTGTTAGCTTTAGTCTAACATACTAACAAAATTGTGCAGACGACCGCACATCTTTGAGTCTGGTTCTGTCAGAGATTTCTTCCTGTTAAAATTGAGTGTTGTCTCTCTACTGCCCCCTAGTGTTTGCTCATTGTGTGAACTGTTGGACTTCTTGTCTTACCAGGTAAGACACCTTGTAGTATTTGATTAGGCTCCTTTGGTCTGTTAAGCACTTTGTAAAATTTGTTGAGAAAAGTGATATACAAATAAAGTTATATTATTATTATTATTATTATTGACTCATGCTGCTCAAAAACAAACAAACTAATAGACGAACGAGGGTGAAAACATAACCTTATTGGTCGAGGTAAAAAAAGAAAACCACAGCGTCACCAGATAAACCAAAGATAATTAAACAAAGAACCAGAGGGGAAAAAACAAAAAAAAACATAAAACTGCTTTGTCTATAAATGCTTTCAGATTTTTGTCTTGTCCCATATTTAGCAAAGCTCATTTACCAAATACAGATGCAACCCAGAGGAGAGACACGTTGGACACGTTTACACAGAGTTCCTGACGACATCCTGTGAGGGTGAACACAGAAACCAAACACCACAGAGACAGAAGGTATGAGAAGATGCTGCTGCTGCCACTGCTGCTGCTGCTGCTGCTGCTGCTGCTGATGATGATGTTTGATTATCACATTTGGCTCAGGACTGTGACTTCATTTATCTTGTGAGAGAAGATTGTGACATTTATGGCAGGAAGAGGACCTTTCCAAGGGTTTGAGGGCATGGCAGCAGCAGCAGCAGCAGCAGCAGCAGCAGCGGCAGCAGCAGATGGAGACGCGGAGCCAGGCCAGGACTCCGGCTGGAGCTGGGACCTCTGGGAAATTGGTGAAGCCCAGTGGAGCCAGTGGTGACTTTCTGGTGGTTTCTGCCCCGACACGTTCACAAACGCCCCACACACACACACACGCACACACAGAAAACGTGCAAACAGCTTTGGCATGTGGTGTCAGTGTTGTACATGACTGCAGTATGGATGGTACACACACAGTGGAGTCTCGATTTAGCTTCTTCGCTTCATAGAAAATGAGACGTGTCAGTGATGAGTTACACTTGTGGTGCAGAGGCCTCGGACTGTAATGAGGCATAAAACATCCAACGACCACTCATTTACTTTTGCTTTTAATTATTGCTTGGCCCATGCAGAGTGTGTGTGTGTGTGTGTGTGTGTGTGTGTGTGTGTGTGGACCCACAGAGTGCACTGACAGGGCAGAGGTACTTCCACCCTCTCTGTCCCTCTCTCTCTCTCAGCATATCACAACAGTAAACCACAAAGTCACTTCTGCTACCTCGACTGGAACAAAAGGTCAAGTGTGATCCTCTCAGTTGATTCCACTTCCCTGTGACTGCAGCAGCAGCAGCAGCAGCAGCAGCAGCAGCAGCAGCAGCAGCAGCAGCAGCAGCAGCATCGAGCTCATGTCACATGAATCATTTCTAAATCCTATTCTTGCAGCAACGGAACAATTAAATCGAAATTGCAGTCGACATATTTTAAGAATTTTAACTTCAGACTCAGGATGTAAATGTGTGCAACAGTGCATGTAAAATTCGACATGTCCACATTAGGGCTGTACTATTAAAACTACTAGTAATTGTTAAACAAATTACTAAATTAAACATCACCTATTTCTTAATCGATGAATCAGTTTGAGTGATTTTTACAGAATTAAAACCAGTTTCTCTGATTTTTCAGCTTCTTAAATGTGAATACTTTCTAGTTTCTTTACTCTGTATAACAAAGAAATCATTAAAAATGAGTTTTTGGTTTGTGGATGAAACAAGACAACATCATCATTTCCAGTTTTATGAACCATGACTGAAAATGTTCATCAACGGCCCTTTTTAAGTGAAATAAAATTAAAGATGACATGACAGAAACTATGGCGAAATCTACTGACATTTGTCAACGAATAAAACTAGATGAAAATGTTAGAATGTGACAAACTGGGAGGAAAAGAGTAATAACAAGAGATCCAAACAAATAAATCTCTTACGGAGGTTAGGTTGATCTAGCTGGACGTCAACACGGAGGAGGACACACGAGGAAAGAGACGTTAGGAAGACAGAAGAGAGACGACATATGATGGAATTTCACGGCACCAAACTATTATGACCCAAAATACAATATAAAGTGCGACAAGAGCAAATTTGTATCTAATGTAGCAACTAATTTACAGCCACATCTGAAAAACCGCAGATCATTTTGAACTGTAAAGAATCATATAATCGTCAATCTTAAATAAAAGGTTAAGAAAATGTAGCCAGTTTGTTTGGGGACGCCACAAAAATGTAACTTTTAAATATAAACAAATATCCGTAACATTCAAACCATTATCAAATGAGTTCATACAGTGGTGATAAGACGCCATGATACGATATTTGAGTCACGATACAATATATTACGATATATATATATGTCACAATACGATATAATCACAATATTTAAGTCACAATACGATATTATAATACGATATTGTCACGATATTTAAGTCACAATATGATAGTATCAAGATATTTGAGCCACGATACGATATCACAATTTTTGAGTTACGGTATGATATTATCGTGATATCATGATATATATGTCACAATACGATATAATCACAATATTTAAGTCACAATACGATATTATCATGATATCATGATATACTAAGTATTTGTGAGAGTGAGCACTTGGCACCATCTAGTGGACTGAAACATCGATTGAATTTTTTATGCTAATCCATAGTTACATAACATTAAAAAGCTAAATGCAAAATAAATAAATAAATACTTGGTGTCTCAAAAACGATAATATCACCATGCAAAATAACACGATATTTCACTGTATCATCTAGATTCAGCGCCACATGACTGTGTTTCTCAGAATAACAGCGTTCAGATCTCATGTCGCGTGGCCACATTCCCATGCTGCACACAGGAAGTGAGGTGTTTATTGTCAACGCAGAGTCAACAGCAACACGGAGCGACTGAGGACGCTCGGTTTAGACAGAAAAAATACACACAAACGCTCCCCCCTCGGTCGGGTCTGATAGTTTTGCCTGATGAAAGACGCAGCAAACAAATAATGTTACATCATTTCTGATCATGAAGAAAAAAACAGAGGCAGAAGAACAAAAGTTATAAAAACTAAATTAAATATAATTATGTTAAAACATCTGTATGAGATTATGAGAACAACTTGACCCGACGTCCTTTTTGAAGGAGTCGTCCTAAGTTTGTTGCAATCTGCAGTCTCACCATTAGATGTCACTAGTTCTTACACGTTGGACCTTCAAGTTCTAAAAACAAAAGCACCTTATAATATATTTTAATGCTGCATTATGTAGGTTTTTTTTTCTGTCTAAACTGTAGAAACGGTATTTTTTGCATCCTTTTATGCTAAATGTGACAAACTGATTCTGATTCATTATATACTTTTGTGACTTTTCTAAGATTTTACTAAATGTCTGATTGAGGAAACTGCATTTATTGCAGTATCAAATTCGCTGAATTTGATACTTCAATAATTTCAGCTGAACATATTTCAGGTTTTCCAGTGAACAAAGAAATAAAGAAAAAAAAAACAATCACTCTACTGTTGAAACTAATGGTGATAATTTGAGAAATAAACATGTGCAACATTTAAAACCACAGAAGCATAAAATCAGCTTCTGTAATTATGGGATTATTTGGATGGATTAAAATAAAAGCATTAGAAAACAGATCAAAACTCAACTGAAACAGAAATGAAATACACGAGCGAGGAGTTCATTGTTTTAGTTCCTTTCCATTATTTTTTTTAATCTCAATAAATCCAACATTTGTTGGCATGGACACAAATATTTCTTTGCAGTGGAAATAATAAATCTTTCCACACACAAACGTTCCAAATAGGTAGAAAGTGTTATGGTATATGAGATATTTGGGAAACTGAGTTTAATTGTTCTCTGCCGCTGCTCTAAAACAGACACACTTGATCTTTCAAGTCTGGCATGTGACTGCAGTAACTGTGTCAAACACTAGAGGTCAACTGTTGTAAACATGTTACACACCTTACCTTCGTATCCGAGTGCTGTTGGATTAACATGCGCGTACAGACGGAGTAAAAGGGTGAAAACTGTTTCTATTCTGATGAGGATTTTTTAGTTGTGTCTAAAAAATGTCTTGATGAATCACTGGAGTCTCAGTTATCAAAACTCTTTGGGCCGTGACAGAACTGCAGGTGTTTTATACTGCTGTAAAATATATACTATAGATTTTTAAGATATATATATATACATATATATACAGAGGCTGGACAATGAAACTGAAACACTGGCCAAGTTAGTGTTGGAGGTTTCATGGCTAATTTTGACCAGCCTGGTGGCCCATCTTCACGGATTGCACATTGCACCAGTAAGAGCAGAGTGTGAAGGTTCAATTAGCCGAGTAATAGCACAGTTTTGCTTCAAATATTGCAATGCACACAACATTATGGGTGACATATCAGAGTTCAAAAGAAGACAAATTGTTGGTGCACGTCTTGCTGGCGCATCTGTGACCAAGACAGCAAGTCTTTGTGATGCATCGAGAGCCACGGTATCCAGGGTAACGTCAGCAAACCACCAAGAAGGACGAACCACATCCAACAGTAGTAACTGTGGACGCAAGAGGAAGTTGTCTGAAAGGGATGTCCGGGTGCTAACCCGGATTGTATCCAAAAAACATAAAAACCACAGCCGCCCAACTCACTGCAGAATTAAATGTGCACCTCAACTCTCCTGTTTCCACCAAAACTGTCCGTTGGGAGCTCGACAGGGTCGATATACATGGCCGGGCTGCTATAGCCAAACACCATACTAATGAATTATTGCGGTCTAAAAACGAGGCGTTTCAGTTTCATTGTGCAACCCCTGTATATAATGACAAGTATCCAGTGTCAGCTGGTCATCATACAGGCCTTGCACACTGTATTTGTTTGTTTTTATCTGTAAATTGTTATTTATGCTGATGGATAATTACACACTTTGTTGTGACATGTAGCCCAGCTGTAATAACCACATGCAAGCGTTGAAAGATATGCAAGTTCGGAAATAAAGTGAAGTGGACTTATGTTTAATCCGTCCCCATGTTCGCACGAAAACAATAATACATTTGGGAATATTGATCCTAGTGAATCTCAGAGAATTTTCGGATTTCACAGTAGGCACCGACACTTTTCACTTTGGGAAAGTCTGCTGTTGAGGAAAGCAGCTTTGAGTTGTCATTACGACCCAAAAAATGCCACATAAATACAGACTATTTACCAACACATTTGCTTTGGTCGCCACAAACGTGTGCAATGGGTGGTCAATATTGGAGCTTTTATTCATTTATTTTTGTTTTTCCATCAGTGATAGAACCTGGTACCAGGTTCTTCTTTTAGTCCCTGCTCTGTGGAGGTTCCAGTCGAGCTGAGCCGATACTAAAATGTGACGTGGACAGACTGCTGGCCACTGATTGGTCAGAGAGCGTCGTCACCGGAAGAGTCACGAGCGCGACGTCCGACACGAGAATCAAAGCGAACGATGTTGAACTGTAGATGAGTTAAAAAGACTTGAAAATAATCCTGAAAACATGCGTTAATCTGCAACATTTAACAAGGACATTTGTAAAATGTCCATATTTAACAGAGGAGTCTGGTGTATTTAGCGACAGCACTGCTGAAAGACGGAGATGGTGAGCCCAATCACAAGCCGTTCAGCCGTATTTCACTTCAGTGACTGTGTCAGACGGAGTCTGTGCTCCGGTCATGCAGGAAGTACTGAACCATTCAGTGAACTCATCTGTTTAGAAAACTGAGGAAAACGATTCACTGCAAAGAAAACAACTGCTTTGACCGTCACTAGTTAAAGTATAAAACAGCAGTTTCATTTAAAATCTAACTTTTCAACATTTAGTGACTTTTATTTAATCATTAAAATGAGTCAAAGTGATGAACAACACATTTGTTTTTGTGCTTCACTCACACTTTAACAAAGAGCAGGTTAGTGGTTCAGCTAAGTCACTTCATTATTCTCACTTCAGGTGAAGTGAAACTGGTCACACAGACAGAAAAGAAAAAACCCATGACCAGCGGTCAAAAAGCCAAAGGTCGTGACCTCTGCCTTATCTGACATGCAGCATGTGTGAGATCTGAAAAAGAGAGAAGCCCCTGACGCTGCGCTGCCTGTGTGGCTTCCCCATCGGTCGCTGCTTCTCTGTCTGTAGGGGAAGCAGCTCAGTGCCAGCGTGCAGTGTTTTACGAGCTGGTCTTCACCAAACTCCCCACATTCCCACAAGCATCGCGCTAAAAGGACGTGACTCTGGCCACGGAGCTGCTGCAGCCAAACCACAGGAAGCATGCACACACACACGCACGCACGCACGCACGCACACACACACGCACACACGCTTACATACGTGTGAGTCACTGGACTTTCCATTAGAAACATAAGAAATAGTAGTAATTTGTGTTCAATTTCAGAGGAACGATGAATCATCGGGACCTTGAAGTGCTTCATTTAACCAGAACCTTCTCCTAAATGCAATATTATATTTTTGTTGACATTTTGTCTCAAGGCCTTTGATCACAAACGTCTTTCCGTGAACGGAAACTTGTTCAGCTGCTTTAATTTGACCCAAACACATAATGACACCTGTAAAAGTCTCTTTAAACCACAGGAATGTGCTGCTCAGACCAAGAATGAGCATCAGCGCTCAATACACAAGAGATTAGCCCGAGTTAAAGCTGCAGTCTGTTGTTTCTGTTGTCGTCGTCGTTATGATTCTGCCTTTATTTCGTAAAAGTGAAACCGTGTAACATCATTTGTTTGCTGCGTCCTTGTGGGCGAAGACAAGAAGTGTTTATCCTGTCAAACTGGAATGACTGGGTTTTTTTTTTTTTAAGAAGTAGAATTTACTTCTGAATCTATTCATGGACGCTTGTTTTTGTTTTCTTTACAATGTTGCTGAGATTTAAACACTGCGATACGAAGAAACGCGGAGTCGTGCGGAGCTGTTCGACTTTAGCAACATGATTCACAGTTGGAGGGGTCCCAAAACAAATTTGCAGAAGATTTCCTGTTAAACTGCTGAAAAATTTGGGTTTTTTGCACTGTATATTTCTAATAAATGTAAAAAAATAAATAAAATAAAATCGTTTCCTTGTGACCATCTTCCAAATCTGATCATTTCGTGATTTTTGCAGAGTTAAATATTTTTTAAACAATTCATAACTATTGTTTTCCTATTTCTGACAATTATTAATTATTTATTTCATTTGACCTTTATTTAACTAGATATAACCCATTCAGATCGAAATCTCAATGGGTGACCTGGCCAAGAGGTCAGCAGCACACATCATAGTAAATAAATTATTGGGTCGTTAATCCACCTACATGTTTTGGCCGATTTAAATAATTTATGCATCAAAACGTCCAGATTTGTTCAGGACATTCCAGCTCCCATTCATATTTTCACTTTTTTATTTTTATATTTAAGTTTATTTCTGCCTTTGGTTTTCCATTAAAAATGAATAAATGAGTGTCTGCTCTGAACCTTCAGAGGAGTGAGTCACCAAAAGAAAAGGGGGACAGAAACAGGACAAGAGGACAGAAGACGAGAAGGAAGACAGAATGGATATGACAGACTGGGTAGTGAAGGTGTTTTTAACTCCAATAGATGGCAGCAATGCAACCTGCTATTAAACACAAACAAGAAGAAGAAGAAGAAGAAGATGGGAATTGTTGACTCAGCATTCCAACTACTGGAGTTTGTGATTAAATAAAGAATAATAAAGAACAGGAAACACAGTAGATGGAAGCATATAAGCATAAACATTAGCAGTTTACACACTGGCTCTTATGTTACTGTCCACTTGATTGTGTTACATGTGTTACGACTCTTTTCATTTACATCAGAAGTCAGAGGTTGGAACTTGACCGCGTTTCCGAGAAAACATCATATATTTTGCTCAAACAAACACTTCAGCGACACGTCCACTTATAAAAAGTGAACAGAACAAATCAAATATGACAAAAGTGAAATTAATGGTAGAAGCAGCAACGGCAGCCATATTGTCCGGGTTAGTGAGGCTGATCTGGTTTTCGCAGGAAATCCGACCCGAGGCGCTAACATTGACCACACTCTGGAAGCTTCGTGCAAATCACATGTGTCAAACTCAAGGCCCGGGGGCCAAATCTGGCCCGCCATACAACTGTATTTGGCCCTCAAGATAATATGTCTTTCCTGCTTCTCCACTGACACACATTAACACAACACATCGTTACTTATAAATGTGGAGAACACAGCCGCACCCAGAGGTTCACAACATAGTATTAATATCGGATTTCTTTATTTTATCTATATGGTTTATTCTGAGTTTAACATTATTTGACCTCATCTGGCCCTCATCTTGGACACAGTTTCTCATTTTGGCCCCCCTCTACAATTGTGTTTGACAACCCTGATGTAAATAATACAGTGTTTGTTACTGAAAGTGTACTTCCTGTTGCCAGAAGGTGGCGCAACGACTGGCTTTGCAGATTATCATCGTGGACTGATTGGCCTTAAAAAAGAATGTGATACTCCTGCAAACATACATGTGGTGACCCGTGTACACATCAAAGCAAGGAGAGTCAGTGTGGGCGGAGCCTGATACGTGACTAGCGAGAAACACTTATGTTGGTACAATCCTAAGTGACATAAGGTAAGAGGCGGGGTCACACCGAGGACAGGTCACCTGTCCATCACAGGGACACAGAGACTCATTCACTCTCACATTTACATCTATGGCAAGTTTATGGTCAACAATTCGCCTCTGCGTGGAGAAAACCAACGCGCACACTATAATTCCTGCAAAATTCAACAAATCGCCCTAAAACTCAGTCAGATCACAACATTTGCAGCAATTTTGGCGAGTTTTTGTAAACGGCGATCCGCTCAGAGGTGAGCTTGAAGAGTGAGAGAAAGAAAAAAAAGACAATCAGAGCGGATAAAATAGGACCATTGCAACAGACTTGGACCTTAAAAAATGGTAATAATGCGACATAGCGACAAGAAGAGACGAATAAAGGCAAAACAAAACCAAACCTGTCAAGTAAAGGGGGGAAAAAAAAGGATGAGTCTTCTCTAATGTTTAAAAAAAAAAATAATAATTTGATTAACATTTACAAATCTGTCTCCTTTTTTTGCCCTCAGATAAACTTGCACATATTTGCTCTCCGGTTTAGAAGAAATACTCCTGGTATTAGGAAAATGTTGGCTCCTTCTTCCTGTGAGAATCCTCTGTACCCCAACTGTGGCCAAATTATCTTCCCCACTCGTCTACAAATCTACGGAGGGGTGGACGTGTCGGATTCCAGCGGCGTCTCCGAAGTGTCGCGCACACTCACGTGCCACATGCCGTAATAAAAGCCCGGGCTCAAAACACGGAACCATGAATAATTGGCAGTGCCGTGAAAAAGCGACGAGTGCAAATCAACACCATCCTCGTCTCCCGCTGACTCAGATTGCAGAGTGCAAACAAAGCAGAGTTGGAAAAAGGCAAGGCATTCAAGTGTGTGTTGGCATATCCTGTGTGAGGTTGACCAGAGGGAGATTACACACCCAGAGTGTGTGGTGACCCGCGCTGCCGCCAACATTCTGACACTAAATCATCCCCTATCGCACTCGTATCTGCTCTTCCCAGGGCAGTTTTCTGAGCCGCAGCCCGAACCCACACGCTCACAACAGGAATGCACGACCGAACTGAGCTGGTTTTCAAACAAGCCGCCACTTTATTAGGTACACAGGACGCCTAATGAAGCGGCAGCCTCGCCTCCGATTTTTCAAATCATATCGGAGATCTACACCGAGATCTTTGTACGAACACCGAGCTGAGTGTTGGCATCGTCAACCCGCGGCATCAGTGTGACGAAAGCAGACCACAATGGAGGACAGTGTCGCCCGCTGGAGTTCAATCTCACTTTCTGAAGAGAAATCAACAAAGATTCACCAAATCTTTTCTCATTTAATCTTTTTAATTGTAACTAATCTTACTGTAACTCATCTGATCTTATTGTATCTGATGAGTAACTGATGATAGCGTAATGTATCTTATATCTGATATTTTAAATATTGTATAGTACTGTGATGCTCCTTACCTCATTTTTTTTTAATCGTAACTTATCTGATTCTATTGTATCTTATTGTGTTACTGTATCATATCTTATCGTATGCTATAATATCTTATCTGGTTGTATTTTACTTCATTTATCTCATAGTAGTTTATCATATATATACTATCATTTTCTTGTCTGATCTTATTCTATTTACTGATTCACCACACATATGGTGTTTTCTGTTGCTGCATTCGGATGCCTATGTACAAAAACGTCTGATTTTAAATGTAAATCGTCACATCTGATCTGTAATAAATCAATTCCACTCAGAGCTTTTGCACTTTTCCACATCGATTTATATTAACTTTATTTTGAAACTCAAAAAACAGCGTTGATCCTGGTATGTGCATGTGACGCCATCGTCATCCATTTAGTCCGCATTAGAAAATAAAAACATCTGACTTTGTTTTGTTGTTGTGCTTTTATTTTGTCAGTTTTATGTTTTTTTGGTTTTAAATTGCAATTTTTTTTTTTAAAACTTGGCCCCGATCAGATCATCAAGTGGTCAAGTCGACTGACGCAGTCAGGGAGCTCACGTTTGGGTTATGCTTCACGCTCTCCATCAGAACAGGATGGAAGCTTAAAATCACAAGATTTGTGCGAACCAGCAGTTGAACAGGTGTACCTAATAAAGTGGCTATACATAAAGAATCAGTGTATAAATCCACATCTGTATGCACCAGCGTAGCAGCACACCCCTGCTGTGTGTTTGTGTTATGAAATATACATCACTGGGAGAGCTGCTGTATAACTGACATGGAGGTGACATGTTTGCTCAGCAGCTGCAGGGAGCGCGGAGGGGTTTTTTCAGTCCATACGTCATGAATACATCATGCTGCAGTTGTGCACAACGGCTGGATAATAGATGTGATCGGGCACAAGCAAGGCTGTTTGGAGGAAATGAAAGGAAAGAGGTCAATAAGATGCTTTTAAAAGAGACGCCGGAGCTTTGAAGGGGAGGGAGACAATGCTAGAAGGACTTGAAATAAAATAAACACATTTAAGTTCACATGTCCTCTCTCTGTGTAGAAGAGAAGAGAAATCAGTTTGACTGTAGGATTTCATAAAACATGCAAAAAGGTCTCTAAAATTTCTGTCAGACCAATACTGACATCTGCTGGTGGCCATGTAGACATTTTATACTTATATTCCATTCTGTTCTATATTTAATATCCTTATAGTTAAGGTATATTTCTTTATTGTACATTCATAGATGTGGAAATGCATGTTTATTATTTATTATCTTTACATTTGGCTGTTTTTGCTGCTGTGGGACAAAGACGTTTGAGTTTAAACAGAAAATCTAATCTAGTCATTCAAGAATTTTAAGTTGGGGATTTAAGTAGCTCACACAGTTGCCGAGGACAAAATTAGGTAAAGTTAATGTTTATCAGTTTAATATTCACACAGGTCATTAAGAATTTTAATTTAATTTGTGTCCAACTCTCGACGTTGAATGCAGATGCCTGAACAGACAGAGAAAATGAATGAATGAAACAGATCAGTCATTCAGTGTCAGCACTTAATCCACTTAGTCATCGTCTACTGATTGCTGGCTTGATATAAAAAAGAAAAAAAAGTAAAAGCAGAGTGTTTTGCAGCGATGAATCATCGTTCTCACACTTCAGACTTTCCAGACTTTCTGAAATGGCTGCAGTGGAAGCAGAGGCAGGAATCATGATTGATTTGGGGGGAAAACAGTCGACACATTAGACGTTTAACACTGAAGCAAATGCAGAGTTTCTCCTCCTCACATATTAAATGCTCTATGTTGGGAAATGGTCGTCTGAAATCGTGAGGCAAAAAAAGACTAATGTGATGTAAAGATTTAAAACGGTCTCTCTTCTGTTCAGGATTTTTAAGTCGTGTCTAAAAATATGTGTGGATGACTCACTGGAGTCAGAGTTTTCATAACTAACTCCTCCTCAAACACTGTAACATATAAAAACCCTCAGTGAGTTGAATCAACAGTTTAACCGTTCACTTCGTCTGTTGTTTGTTAACTCGCTGAAACGTCTTTGTCCTGAAAATGTGTCTTTACCTTGACATAAAGTTTCTAAAGATGAAGGAAATGAAGTCGAGAAGAGGAAGTGAGGCTGCAGTACCACTGACAGACACAGAGGGAGACAGAGAGCAGGGACCGTAGCTAAAACCAGCTCGGTGTTTGAGGACAGTTTGTCGTAAATCTGACATCAAAATGGTGGAAATGTCGCTTCACTGTGCGTTTACACGAATATTCTGTACAAACACTGATGAACCAACGATGTTCGCAGCATTTGGTCTCCATTAAAGTGAGTATGTGTTTATGTACTTGCTGCAGAGTGAGGACCAAAAATCGTATAAACACCTACAAAGTGAGGACATTTTGACAAAGGGAGGACATTTTGTCTGGTCCTCACTTCTTTTAAGGGCTTTTTCAGGGTTAAGACCTGGTTTTAGGGTTAGGGTTAGAATTGGGTTGTGATGGTTAAGGTTAGGGTAAGGGGCTAGAGAATGTATTATGTCTATGAGGGTCCTCACTGTGATAGAAGCACAAACGTGTGTGTGTGCGTTTAGGTCTCCAACCATTTCTGTCCCTGTTCACACAAATAAATTTAATCGGGAGCTGTAAAACCTATTTGACCCATAAAAATAAGTTTTTATTTATATATACTATATAGAGACGAACTATAGTTTGTTGCATTCCTGAAATTTAAAAACTACAAAAAAGAACATTTCATTATTGTTTTTAACTGTTAACAAACGAAAAAACTCCAAACTCTAATGAAACATGTGGACTTTGGAATAAAACACAGACCTAATTGAGTCCCTACATTGTTTGGGGAAAAAATGATTCAAATAAAAATTCAATTTCAAACTCGGGTGGGGTTTTGGGAGGTTTTCAATATTTGACGTTGACGTAGAATGTGACACATTTTTGTGGATAAAATATTAAACCACTGTTATTGCTGAAAAAGAAAATTTTACTTTGAAAGAAGTAATGAAAATAAAATAAAAACGTTGTTTTTAATCAAAGCTACAGGAAGCCACTGTGGAGACTCTGAAGAGCCACATGTGGCTCTAGAGCCGCAGCTTGAGGCCCCCGGTTTATCAGTTTGTCCTTGTGTCTGCAACTTCCTGTCTACGCATTGATGTGAATTTTTTAGTAATGAGTAGGTGACCACCCAAGTATGTTCCCATTCAGTTTTGATCAGTATCTACCAGCTGATGATGCCACAGACAATGATCAGATCTTCAAGAAATCCCAATCATTTATAATGGGCAAAACTGTGAAACCAAATGATTGTATCTCTGTCCAAATTCATCAGATTCAAATGGAATTTGACATGTTTCTGCAGGATCACACTCTCTACCATCAGACTACGTTTAATCTGGATCTAAAATCTCATGAGAGAGACAGAGGAATAATCCAGAAGGATTAAGAAATGAGAACGAGGAGAAATGCAATGAAGAAGAACTGTGATTGAGAACTTCAAACAGTGGGGGGCAGCATTACACCTCTCAGTGTACAACCAGCCAAATGTATTATTATTATTATTGTTATGATTAAGAGTTGAATCAGTGGAGTTGTGGATGAGATTAACCTCCAGAGCATTGATCAAACAAATTTGCTGAATTTTCCTAAACTCTTAGTCAACATCTGCATAAAGGTTTGAACTAATTTTCCAAACATCTCTTGGAGATAATCTTTGTTTACCAATTCAAAATGACGTCAGGTGTTGAGATACGGCTGTAAAAGAGTTGCTACATTATGTACAAATTTTACAAAGTGATTTGGATCACGATAGTTTGCCGTCTTTAAAAAGTCACTCTCTTCCCTTCTTTCATTCGCTCGGCAATTCTGTTTTAGAAAAATCCACATGGACTCTGATTCGACTGTTATGTCCCTAAACTATTAAACAGAACTTTCCCAAAGTCAAAATTTACCTGAATATGTTTTAAATAATGTGCAAAAAAAAAAAGATTTAATTTAGACACTCAACCATCAGACTAAGATCCAGATTAAGGATTTGGCATCAGTTCACGTGTGTTTATCTCAGCGACATGTCAACAGACCAGGATGAGTTTTGTCATGTTTCTATAAGATGGTAACAGCTATAAGCAGGTGAAGTTCTACACAAATCCAGAAGGTTCTTGTGGATTCAGTGGATTAAAATGTAAACATTTCACGTGCTATTGTCCAAAATTCTTTTCCCCATTCCTCTTCAGATCCAACCAAAACCTCCCTTTGCTTCCATTTACTATTAATATGTAGAATATTCAAATTAAAGGAGTCTTTGATGTAAACTGCTGTATAATTTGGACATTAATCCACGTCCACGCCCAGATTCATAAGTTGGGCCGAAAATATTCTGTAGATCACCGTCTACTTTTCCTGATTCGTCTGTCATGATTTAATTTAACCGGTGACGGATCTCGATTCTGTGAAACCATCATGTTAAAAAATGATGCTGATGTTTGTGGGTTCTGTTCAGGGTGAAAAATGGAGGAGGTGTGAAGCTGAAGATCTCCAGCTCGGTCTCACAACACCAGAACCTCTCTGTGTTTCTCTGTCAAGGTTAGCCAGGGGAGATAATACAAAGATGTGTGTGTGTGTGTGTGTGTGTGTGTGGGGTGGGTGAGTCATCTGGATGAGTCATGTGCTCAGTGTGTGTGTGTGTGTGTGAGGATGGATAGGCAGAGGAAGGCTGGTGTGTGTGTGTGTGTGTGTGTGTTCAGGCCGCAGAGACGAGGGTGTCACGATGCGACAGAATCGAACCAAAGTTTACTAAGAACACGTGTGTTCGCGCGTCGCCCGACGTGTTTCCACCAAGGTTTAGTGCAGAAGCTGATGTTGTTGGCGCGTCCGCGCCGTCTGACTCACTTTCCGTGTTTTCCTGAGCGACACAATTATGAATAAACCTTAATATTATCCGCACAGACTGTGGTTTGCAGTAGGTGGTGTCAGCCAGCAGGGGGCCTCGCTGGACATACGGAGATTCAGAGGTGACGTCTTCAAGGACAAAAGAGGAAGGAAGACGGTGAGACAGTGAGAGAGTGAGACAGGTTGTGGAGATGTTTCACACAAAAGACAGGTTTTAAAGGGACAGTGTGTAGAAATTTATGTGCAGGACTGCAAAGAGAAAAGCCGAACTTTACAAGTCTGGTCGCTTTCTCCCTACAGAGCTCCCCCTACAGTTTGGGAGTACATATTTTTACGACACCTCTTTATCATCATTGACCCTCCCTCCCTCCTCCCTTCTCCTCTCCCGAACATGCAAATTTGTTTTCAGCAGAGCTGAGGAACACAAGTCGCGTCTATGACCACGTCCATGTCAGTCGGCATCCATTTTTCTTACAAGGCTGGTGTTCCACTAACGGACAGGAGGGGGCAGTGGAGACAGCCCTCAATCTCCCACAATCAAACATTTAACCATCACAATGACTCTGACGCTATAACATTATAATGAATATCCCGCTTTACATTCACAGTTAAGGTGGGGTCAGATCCTGGACGGGTCACACAGAGAGAGACAAACATTCACTCTCACAATCTCAAGTGTCCAATTGTCCTAATCCCCAAATCTGTATGTTTTTGGACTGTGGGAGGAAACTGGAGAACCAGGAGAAACCCCCCCACACACACGGGGAGAACACGCAAACTCCATACAGAAAGGCCAGTTCACAAACCCGAGTCTGACCACTACACCACCGTGTGGCCCTTTTTCAGATTCATAAATACGGATATTTTCTGTTTTCTTTGCTCCAAATAACCAAGAAATCTTAAAAAAAAATGATGAAATTTGATTTGTGGACATCATCATTTCCAGATTTGAGAAACAATGACCAACATTTACTGACATTATGGACCAAATTATTCAAACAATCAACAGATTAAGTAATTATGAAAACAATGTGGTGAGGTTTTCATGTTGCACTTCATTTGTCCATTTTGGGCTGAAGGTACAAAATGACCATAGACTTTATATAAATATAAGGAAATAAAATAACAATCAGCAAAGGAGGCAAAAATATAAATAAAAGCCAAATTAAATCAATAGAAAGTGAACATGTAGGTGATGGTGGACTAGCACCCGTACCTAATAATGTGGTCAAACAGTTGCATTTCGTAACAAATGTCAGGTTTGAAAGACAACAGACATGAAAGTGTTTGCTGAAAGTCGGCTTTTGAAACGTTCTCTGGACAAAAATCGTGATCAGCTGAGTCAGACTGATGACTGTGTCCACATTTATCAGCTTTATTCTCAGTGAGTCAGTCGACTGCAGAGGCTCAGACGCTCCATCAAACAGTTCTCAGCACAGGAACCAGTGATTGATGAACCGAGGCGACGCTGCTGTTCACTTAAAGCTGCAGTGTGTAAGTTTGGTTTTGGTTATTATTCTGCCTCTGCTTGTTCTTCGTCAACAGAAACGGTGCCGCGTCATTTGTTTCCTGTGTCCTTCATGTTGAATCCGACTCTGTCAGGCAAAACTATCAGACCTGACTGAGGTTGTTTGGGTGCCCAAACAAATTTGGGGAATTTTCCCACAACTATAGAGATTTACATGAATGTTTTCAATTACGTGCATATAATGGAGTTTTAATTAATTTTCCAGACAACTATTGGAACTAATTAATTTAGCCACTCAAAATTGTTGAGATGTGGCTGTAAGTCAGTCACATTACGCACAAATGAGTTCTTGACATGATTTATATCATCGCTGTCTGGGTCCTCACATCTAGAGGGAGACATTGTCCTCCATTGTTGCGGGATTTTGTCGCGCTGCTGCAGCTCCATGATGTCGACGCTCAGCAATTATGATTTACAAAAATCCACATGGTGGACCAGCGGTAGAGCGAGCTGTCTTTCATCTGGAAGGTTGTGGGTTAAGTTCCTGGCTATACTAGTCCACATGGGCAAGACACTTAACCCCTCTGTGTGAATGGGTATATAATATGTGTGATAGAAAATGAGCTGTGTGAATGTGTAAGTGATTGGGTGTGAATGGGTGAAATTGGCTTTCAGTGGTCATTAAGATGAGAGAAGCACTATATAAGTAAAGAGCATTTACCATTATTCCATTACCTCATGGACACATATGGAATATATTTTAGATTTAGCAACACATGCTAAAGGGTTCCCACAAGGACTTTTCAAGGACTTTCCAGGACCAATTCCCTCAGATTCAAGGACCAAACGTGCTTGACACAGCTTGTCAGTCTCTCCGTCCATGGCGTCCACTTTTATTGATTTGCAAGTGATTGTCCTTGGGATTTTGGTCAAGTCAGTCTTTGTAATTTGGAATTATCTTGGATTGACCTGGGACTTTTCATTTCCCAGGCATCACGTCATTTGCTCTCTCTTTCTCGATTATCGTTACTCGCTCATGGAATCTCACGTCAACAGCAGAGAGACAGTGGACAGTGTCCACAACTCGGCTAGTAATCAGGACTGGACGTTTGTCCTGCGTAGGCCTGGTCTATGTACATCAAGCACTGCAGGACATGAAACAGTAGGTGGCGCCGTAACAAACAAGGGAGACATTTACCGAAACATCAACTCAACTTCTCTGACTCAATGTCTATTTTCAAAAACAGTCAAGGATTTTTTGTTTGTTTTTCAAATTCACAAACTTTCAAGGATTACAAGGACCCGTGGGAACCCTGACGCACTCAAGATACATAGTCTGATACTCACACACACTGATTCTTACAGATCAGTTTCGCTCAGATAGGATTTCAACGCATCCTCTGCATCACACACAGCGCGACTTGGACGACAACAAGTCCACTTTGTTTATTTTGTTTAGACTACTTGTTTTTTCGGGGGCGTGGCCTGTAACTATAGAAATCCATGTGGAAAACAAGAACAGACTACGTCAGTGTGGACACACGCAGATCGGATCTGATCACACGCAACGTAAAATATGTAAACAGTCGGTCGGGAAGATCAGATTGTGATTGGATTTGTTTGCACATCCGATTTGGGCTGCAGCCTGCACACGACCAAAGTGACACGAATCTGGTCTGAAAATCTGACGGCAATCAGGTTTCTGAGCAGACGGAGAAGAATCGCATACGAGTCACTTCGGCGTCGTCATGTCAACGCAAGGAAAGACCCTCCTTCTCGTTTACGTTGCCTACACCTGAAGTCACGTCCGCTGGAGAAAAGCAGCCTCTGAGTGAATCCTGTTTAATCCATTCTCACCCACCAACACTGGCTTTCTGACAGGGAGGGAGGGAGGGAGGGGTGAGGAGGAGGAAGAGGAGGAGGGGAGGTGTGTGAGTGTGTGTGTGTGTGTGTGATGAAAGATTCATGAGCATTGCTGATGTTAGATTAAAGATACATGTTTTTATGAGAAACAAACACCACAGAACATAAACACCGTATTATTTAACGAGGGACGAGTGTGTGAAGCAGGAGGTAACGTTGGAAAGAAAAGGGAAATTCCCTTCTTTTTTAAAAAAATTTTTTTTAATCTCTTTCTAAATTGAAACCAATGTTGACACGTGGCTCCAGGCCGTCGGTTCTAACGAGCTGCAGACTGCGAGGCGAGTCGTCAGGACGCTGAGCCTCAGTGAATGTAAAAGAAACGAGGGACGGGGAGGTGGAGGAACCCACGGAGAGAGGAAGACCAAGGGAGGAAGAGGAAGAGTGGAGAAGCAGAATACTAATTAGTTATCTGTGTGTGTGTGTGTGTGTGTGCAGGTGAACGCCGAGTCCTGTGGGATCTCCCTCCTTCTCTTCCTTCTCCTTCTCTTTCCAACCAGAGGAACAAACAAATGTAGGTCAGTTGGGAAGAGAGTGTGAAGGATGGAGAGGATTTACACAGTTATGCTTGTAGTGAGAAGGAGTATTGTAGGATAAACATAAAAATATTAAATAAGACGACGTTAGAGCAACCACGTCCCATCTTCTCTTCACTGTCTAAATGTTGAAATTTACTGCAAAAATCAATTCTCAAGGCAGAGAAAAAGCCTAATGTCTGGGAAATTGTTCCTATTTTCTTCTGCCTAGAAGAAAAATAATATTGGCAACTAAGTTTTGCACTACAAACATTATTTAATTCTAAGAAAAAATAGCTGAGTTCGGCTTAATAACATACTAATTTCCTAAGTGAGGAACACAATTTTCCCTTTTTATTTCAAGAAGGAAAACGGCTGCACACATTTTTTCTTGAAAATATTTTTCAAGAAAGTTTTAAAAAAATTGTCTTATTTTTTGTTGCCTAAAAGAGAAATAATATTGGCAAGCAAACGTTGTATGAGGAAAACAAAATCATTTAATTTTAAGAAAAGGGTAACTACGTTTGTCTTAACAAGATACTGTAACTAAGTTTAAGTTTTAATTAAACGAGGAACCAGATTTTCTTTTCTTACTTCATGAGAAAGAACAACTTTACTTCATTGAACATCTTGATTATAAGAAAAATAATCAAGACAAGTTTAGTATGAAAAAAAAAAATCTAACTTAAAGAAAAATCTGCCATGTTTATGTCAATAAGATACTGCAACATATTTAAAACTTTAACTAACAAGCTAATACAATTATTTCCTAAACGTGGAACAAGATTTGCACATTTTCACTGCAAAATTGATTTTCAAGACAAAGAATTTAACCTAATTTCTGGGTCTGATTATTTTGCCTAAAACAAAATAGTCTTGGAAAGCAAGTTTTGCACAAGAAAAATAATTAAATTTTAAGATAAAATAGCTGTTTGTCATATTTCAAGCTTTAATTACCAGTAAAAATCAAAAGCAAGTGTAAAAATAGTTTTATTTTCTTATTCCAATAATAGTTTGTTCTCTGTGACAAGACAAATGCTTGGATACTTTTAAATTCAGTATAACACGCTACAAAAACTGATTTTTTTAAAGAAATTTAAATTTGCCGTGTTCCTATTTATTTATTTTGCCTAAAAAAATATTCTTGGCAAGCAAGATTTGCACTACAAAAAAGAAGTAAATCAATGTTTTACGGCTGTTTTTGCAGTGTATCATATTCACATTATAGACTGTTTTTCGAGTTTTACTGCACATTACAGTGTGAAAGTGGCAGCAGATTTACAAGCCTTTCTTTCTCTTGGAATAAAAGCATTTAAATCAATTGAAGAATATTTGGCTTATTCCTACAGTGGCTCTGTTTTCACAGTGTGGGCTCGAGAAGCAGAAGGTTTTTCTGTTCAGTGTGAGAAAATAAGAAAATGTGACGTTAAAGGCTTGGGGTGAACGTGTTGGTGCGGAGCGGCCGGAGCAGGAGAAGATGAGGTGCGGTGAGATCTTCTCTCCCAGTGACGTATTAGCTTTTCATCATTAATTCACGACGGCCCGGCCCAGTGAGAAAACCGATGCCTGGTGCTGGTGCGTCTGTGAATCAAACATTCTGATCAAATCCACCTTCGATTATGTATTAATTATTAACACTGGGCTGATTATAGTGTGGAGCGGAAAGATGACTTTGTAAACCTCTGACAGTGTTGGAGGGAGGGGAGTAAGTGTGATGCAAACAAATAGTCTTTACATTCATGATATATATATATATATATATATATATGCAGTATTTATATAGAATGAATTGACCAACGGCATTAAATTCACAGTAGTGTGTAACAGTCATAGACCAGCATTAGATTTGTTTTGTTGTTTTAACAATGTGATAGAACAAAACCATGATAGATAGATGCTAACTAGCAAAGATAGACAGACAGGTACATGCTAGCTAGGAAGCTATCTTAAATAGCTGCTTGTTAGCTAGCTTCCCTAGTTCGTACTAGGCTACATATTGTATGTAGTTGTATTTAATATAATCTAATTTTGTCCAAAAGTGTAGCAAAAAAAAAAAGGCAACTGGATTTAGTTGAATTTCAACTAAGTCCAGTTGCCTTTTTTTGCTACACTTTTGGATACCATGACCTGGATGACCGAGAATCTTCACAGACATAATCTAATTTTGCTTAGAGTGTTTTAAAGAGGATTATAAAGTGACCTCAGGAGGGCGCTATAGAGCTGCCCCAGCCTTAACCAAAACGTCGACAAATGCAGGAGCCATGTTAAATTCCATTTAAGAAAATGTATAAAACAAGTGAACACTCGAAATGAAATTATGAGGATCATTAAATAACCTTTACAAACACTTTCATCACATCACAATAAAACTACATGTCAACTAAAAGTTGAATAAAGTGATTTGGGGAAAACAACATTTTAGAAAAATAAAGAAAATGATTTAACTGCTGAATTAGAAAGAGAACATGATTTGAGGGTTAGGGTTAGGGTTAGGGTTAATTCTCTTTGTTTCTTGTCTTGTGTTCATTCTTTTCTCGAGTGTTTTAAACATTTCTCTGAAGCTTTGATTTGACGTCACTTCATCGCACTTCCATTTTGACAATGTGATGTTTGCAGCTAAGTAGCTTAAATAGATAGATGCTAACTAGCTAAGATAGATAGAACGATGCTAAGTAGCTAAGATAGATAGATGCTAAGTAGCTAAGATATATATATAGATGCTAACTAGCTAAGACAGATAGATGCTAATTCGCTATGAGAGATTGATAGATTATATATAATATTTATATAGTGAAATAATACAGTATTTCTAGAAAGAAATACTGTATTAAAAACACATAGCTTCTATACGAGTCAAAATGGTCCTCCAGTGTCCATCAGTCTAAACAGACCGAATTTATAACTTCTAACTTTTAATTGAATTTTAAAGTGGTTTAATCAACTTAGTTACACTTGTGGAGTTGCCGGTCAAAAATGATCACCAACAGAAATTAAAGGACAAGGATGTTGTTCCTACGGCACGTAAACATACTGCAGTATCTCACAGTATTCACAACCCAGCACCTTCATAAAGTCTGCTCCATATTCCACACAGATAACGGCACAGGTCAAACCACGTATTTCTTCCACCACGATCTCTGGGTCAAACTATAATTTCTGTGTACAGTGGGGGAAAATAAGTATTTGATACACCGCCAATTTTGCCAAAGTTTTCCCACTTACAAAGAATGGAGAGATCGGTACTTTTCATCATAGGTACACTTCAACTGTGAGAGACAGAATCTTAAAATAAATCCAAAAAATCACATTGTATGATTTTTAAACAATTAATTTGTGTTTTATTGCATGAAATAAGTATTTGATAACCTACCACTCAGCAACAATTCTGGCTCTCACAGACCTGTTAGTTCGTCTTTAAGAAGCCCTCCTATCCTCCACTCGTTACCTGTGTCAGTTGTACCTGTTTGAACTTGTTACCTGTATAAAAGACACCTGTCCACACACTCAATCAATCAGACTCCAACCTCTCCACCATGGGCAAGACCAAAGACCTGTCTATGGACACCAGGGACAAAGCTGTAGACCTGTACAAGGCTGGTGTGGGCTACAGGACAATAGGCAAGCAGCTAGGTGAGAAGGCAACAACTGTTGGCACAAATAATTATTAGAAAATGGACGAAACTCAAGATGACTGTCAATTTTCCTCAGACTGGGGCTCCATGCAAGATCTCACTGAGTGGAGTATCAATTAGAGGTCTGCGCGGGACAGAATTTTCAGTCCCGCTCCCGCCCCCAAATCCCGCAAGATGGGGACGTTCGCTTTCTTTCTCACGAAAGGTCTTTTCGTTGGCTTGGAAAAAAAACACGCTCGCACACAATTCCTTAAGTGGTAACTTGGTGACATATTAATTAATGCCAAATAAAATATCCAGCACAAATTGTGTACGATAGGCACACGTTAATCATATGTATGTTTTACTTTACACTCATTAAGTTTGCTGGACTGCAGTCCCGCCCGCAATAAGCTTTCAAAATGTGTCCCGCGCTGGCCGCACTGTTTAGTGTCAGGTCCCGCGGGAGTGCAGGGCTCCAGTATCAATGATCCTGAGAAAGGTGAGGGATCTACACGGGAGGACCTCGTCAACGACCTGAAGAGAGCTCGGACCACAGTCTCAAGGGTGACCACAGTAACACCCTACACCATCATGGATTAAAATCCTGCAGCATGTGCAAGGTCCTCCTGCTCAGGCCAGCACATGTCCAGGCTCATCTGAGGTTTGCCAATGACCATCTGGATGATCCAGAGGAGGCATGGGAGAAGGTCATGTGGTGGTCAGATGAGAGCAAAACAGAACTTCTTGGTATAAACTCCACTCACCGTGTTTGGACGAACAAGAAGGACGAGTACAATCCCAAGAACACCGTCCCAACTGTGACGCTTAGGGGTGGAAACATCATGCTTTGGGGTGCTTTTCTGTAAAGGGGACCGGACAACTACACCGTATTGAGCGGTAAGAAGCGTTTCAAGGTCCTGGAGTGGCCTAGCCAGTCTCCAGACCTGAACCCAATGTGTTGCCCAGCGACCAGTGGACCAAAGTCCCCGCTGCAGTGTGTGCAAACCTGGTCAAGAACTACAGGAAATGTTTGACCCCTGCAATTGTAAACAAAGGTTTCTGTACCAAATATTAAGTTATATGTTTCTATTGTATCAAAGACTTATTTCAGGCAATAAAAGGCAAATTAATTATTTAAAAATCATGCGTGATTTTCTCCGTGGTGTATCAAACACTTACTTTCCCCACTGTGAGTCTGGAAAGCCCCCAACAGATGTCAGAGCTGTGATTAACTGTGCCAATGAAATACGAATAAAGTCATAACAATCGGTTTTTAAAGGTCCTTCCAGATCTGACACAGGGTTCATTCAAAACATTTGCAAACAAACACAACAAGCTGTTTGGGAATAAAAGAACTTGAGTTCAGATAGATTTTATACCATTATTGTATATAAGTCATTTAGCTAAGATAAACACTGATAATATACTGTCTAATTTGTCTAAAACAATGTACTAGACATGTTTTCCCACTTATTTTTGCTTTAGCAAGATAATCACTAATGACTAATGATCATTATTAAAACACTAAATAAGAAAAATTCCAACAGTGATTGATTTAATGACTTTGTTACCATTTGACATGTTCACAGTAAAATCTCTCTTTTCTGAATGTTCTTATAAAATGCAGTGTTTGTGCTTCAAGGTTGTTTCATTCAGTCCAAAGTATGTTTTTAAAGCCGCCTGTAATTTCAACAGTTGAGAGACAAAGTTTGACTTCAGGGCTTATTGTGAGAAAACAAGAGCAGGAAAAAAAGAAGAATCAGAAAACATGACTAAGGTTAAGATCTTGGCTTTGTGGCCTTCATCAGATTCATCAGTGAACTGTAGTTCTGACTCCTCCATACACTTTTCTCTTCTTCACTGAAGTGATGGGGTTGTGTCAAAAAATAGATAAAATAAAGACAAAGTAAAATAAACCAATCTCAGTGGTTTTTCTGGCTGAGGGCAGGCCAATAATCCCTGCCCTCGGGTTTCCTTTCAGATTAAGTGTGAGATGAGGATGTTAAATTTAGGAAACATTTGGAGCATTTCTTGGTTTTGGCACAGCGGAGGGTTTGGAACTGGTACAGGAGGACAAAATGTTGGATCGGTGCCTCCGTACTTCGTACAGTCAACAAATTGAAACTCTTGGTATTAAAGAGAGAGAGAGAGAGTTCAGTTTGTTTATTTTTTTTGGTGTGGATCAACGAAGTATTGACATTTTAACAAAACTGACTTTGCCAAGTCAGGTCCTTGATCTCAGTGTAATAAAAATATACAGATTGACACTAATAATCATGACTGCTTACATCTACTTGCCATGTTATTTTGCCATTAGCGGGTGAAATATCTGAACACCATAAATAATATGTGCCAAATCCTTGACCAATTTAAAAAAAACTCTCTTCTCACTGGCTTTTAACTGGGGTTGTCTGTGTCACAAACTGAACCTTTTAAGTTCAATAAGGAGCTTTTAAAACTTATATAGCTTACAGCTGTTTTTGTCACAGTGCAATGTTAACACTTTATTTCTATATATATATCCTCTTTTTTTCTAGGCTTGAAAATGATAGTTAAGTGATTTTTAATTGTGATTTTGGCTTCACTAACTGTGCAGTGGTGGTGTATTTGTGGACTCGCCCAATAAAATCTGCGTCAGTTCAAATCTACGACATCTTAAGAATATGTTTCATGTCTTCACCTCACTGTTAGACAGATTTTTTTCCAACAGGAAACTGAAGTTTGTAAACCACTCACTCTCCCACACCAAACTCCATAGAGAAAATCTGTGATTTTAGCTTGCAAGGACACATGAGCTGCTGGTCTACTGCTGCCTCGTGTGGTCACTTTGTGTCAGTGAAGTAAATCTGAAGGAAGAATTTCAAAAGCCAAAGTGACAAATTAAGACATTTGAACTCACTGTTGGAGGCAGCAGTGGATCAACAACTCCTGTGTGCTGTGATGTTAAAATCACTGTTTTTCTCTATGGACTCTGGTGTGGGAGAGCGAGTGGTTTACAATTTAGATTCCTGTGCCTCGTTTTGTTACTTTGACAAATCATGGAGCAGCGTGTCTGCCTCCTAGTAGTTGTTCTACTAAATCTACGATATCTTAAGAATCATATCTGAAGTTTGTAAAGTCCCACACCAAAGTCCAAAACACTGAAATAACTTTTGAAAGCCAAGAAAATCACAGGAGCAGCAGAATGAAGCGTAACCATCAACTGTGTCATTATTTAGCTCCTTATCGTTTTAAGTCACAGGCAGTCTTTTTTTTTTTTAAATCATATTAAGTATTTAATTTGCATTACTTTGTCTAACACAAAGATATTTCACCCACAATTCAATCAGTTTTAACTCAGGTGAGGTGACGACCGTCCTGGAAACACAGTTAAACCCGAAAATCGACCACAACGAGTGACTTCCTGTCATTCACACGTCTCTCAGCCTCACAGCGGCTCTCCGTGTGTCACGCAGATTTCCGTGAAATGCCCTCGTTTCATCCAGTAGAAATTTACCCTCCTTCCTCCCTGTGGCTCGCCTGCTTACGCTTAACAAGTGAATCATCACTGTTGCTCCCTTTCTGCTCTGCTAACTGCAGTTTTTCTGGCACGGAAGAAAAATCATATGTCGGCAGAGAATCAAGAGAAAGGCCACCTGTGAGGAGGAGAGATGGGCGTGAAACAATCAGACAAAAGAAAAGGTGCCGGGCTGAGAAGCCCGGCACCAACGTGCCTCATTTAATAACCATCGAGTCTTTTAACGATGACACGGTGGACGTTCAAACATCTGTATGCCGATGAACATGTGACGCTTTGATAAAAAGCTTCGGTAGTTTAGTGTACTTGATTTATTTCGCACAAGAAAATACGAAGACGAAGACAAATAATAACCACAGTGAAGGCAGAGACAGAAAATCTATTGGATTTATATGTTAAATACAAACTCTCAAGCCAAAACTACTTTAATTAAATCAATAAAGTGACTGTAAATCCACAATTTTAGATGAGGAAAAAGCAAAAACTGTAATTTGTTTTAGCTCAATTGTATCGTGACAGTGTTTTTTTTTTTTTTTTATTGCAAAGCTGATGTTGTTTGATTGAGTTTCTAATGGCGAGCTCGTTGGAAATAAATGAAATATGTTGATTTTAAGTTTTAACTTTTTCGTAATGAGTTTATGCTTTTGGCCATGATTGTTATTAGTATGTATTATTCGTGGGAGGGAGAAACTCTAGATGATGAACTCATTCCCACTAGTTGAAGAAAGAATCCAGTATTTCCCAAGAGGGTGTGTAAATATGTGTGTGTTGGTGGTGTAACAGTGTAACAGATGTGTTGAGTTGTGAGTGAATGTAGTCACGGATGAAAGACACAATTAAACCTAAACTGAACCGTGATAAGAGGAGTGAAAGGTTAAACCACAAACGGTAAAATATATGGTGACAGATTCAAATTACAAACACAGTGCAGCATTAATTTTTATGTAGATGTACTTTATATTTGTGTGTGTGTTTGTTAGTACGTATGTGGAATAAAAACTGAGGGATTATTAACTGACTCACCGTATCAGGACTGAATTTTTTCATGGGAGCGACAGATTAATTAAACCATGAACTGTAAATAAAATAAAGCACGATAGTTATAAAAAAAAAAGTAAATAATAATCAAAAGTCAGAGACAGTTTTCTAATGAGACGATGGGAAACAGACGGGCATTGATGTCACTCATTCACAGCCGTTCACTCACACATTCGTACGTCTCTCATTACCCGTTCACACGCTTGGGTTTAGGGCTTTTGTCTGGCAGGAACATAAGCAGAGCTGGGAATTAAACCCTTCACCTCGTAGGAGAACGACGTCTCACTCTTCCACTGAGCCACTGCGACACCAACAGAAATCAGGCCTTCAAACCAACAGAACACTTAATGTTGTTTAAACTTTAAAATGATAAATAACACTGTACATGGAGGAGACACGGAAATTAACTTCACTAATTTTATTGTTGCTTTTATAATTAAAAAAACGGTTGTAACCACAGTCTAATTCTCATCATGTGACAACGATCTGTTTTTATTCTATTTTCTGAATTCTCATACGATTCTGTGTGCTACAAGCAACTTCGAGCCCCGCCCCCTCCGCGTAGCCCCGCCCACTCGCCGCCCCGCCCCCTCTCGTGCAGCCTTTTAACATCACAACTGTCCATCGGTTCAGTTCACAGACTCCAAACTCGGCACATGCCTTGCTCAGAGGTCCGGCGTGTGCAGCGACGACTGCGACGTCGCATTTTGTCGAAAAATGCAGGTGATATCGGCAGAAATGTGACGGAGATATATCGCTAAAGGAGCTCGCGCAGAGAAATGAATGCAGACAGAATCGAGGTTACCGTGGCAACTTTGATCAGTGTTAAAAAGCGTCTGTTACTGTGATTGTGAACTTTGAACTGTAGAGGGCAGCACTGCACCTCTTTAAACACATCCTTCTTCTTCTTCTTCTAATTATTATTACTATTAGAAAAAGACCCTGATGCACATTTAGATGTGAATGGACACAGATGGTCTGTAAACTGGTTACCATGGCAACATTGATAGTAAATTACACATTTGAATGCTCTTTGTTAAAAGACCACGCAGCGGCGACTTAAGCCCCGCCCCAAACAAGTGGATAAATGGCCAGATTATGTCCTCGATCTGACTCTTCCGTCAATCGCAGGTTCCTTCTGATTTTAGGCCGGATTGAACGGATAATCTTGACAAATTATCCTGTTAATTTGAACATCATCTGACTCTTCAGTCTTCCCAATTTGATATTTACGACTGGACGACGACCGGGGACGTGAGCAGAACCCCGCAGTAACCAATGAGAGCGAGTCGACTGGGAAACAGACGGCGCGTACTTTTGTTCCGACTTCATCCACACTTATTTTTACGTTTCTCAGCACAAAACAACATTCTGAAGTCACGTTAAATCCCACGAGTTTCTGTGAGATTCCCAAATCCCTGGAATCTCCTCCCTGACGCGTCTAATCTGTGCTTTTCTGGATTAAAACATTGAAAATCGGAGACAGTTAATTTGAAAATTTGATGAAAATTTTTGAAAATGAAAAATTTTGAAAATCCTCTGGTGTGGGACGGGATTTAGTTGTTCGGATAAGAACGTACTGTTTGTTCCAATTAGGGCTGCAGCTGTCGAATATTTTGGTAATCGAGTATTCTATCGAATATTCCATCGATCCATCGGGTAATCTGATAAAACATACTTTTATCCTCTTCCTCCAGTTACATTCGCTTTGCTGCGTTTGCTCATTTTCGGTCCCGGCGTCTGCCATTCTGTACAGCTAAACTGTCCGCACACGTCACACGTTAGTTCCAACGATAAACATAGCTGGCTTTGCTAACATGTGACTGCATCATACAAACACCAAAAAAAAAAAAAAAAAAAACGGAACTATCCCTTTAAACCCCTGCTATGAGACATACTTGATAAATCAAAGTGTGTCCAGAGGTTTGAATCACTGTGTCCATTAAAAAGAAGATAAATATTGTCCCAGTCACACTTCCTCCCCCTCACTTCCTCCTCACGCTTCCTTCCTCTCTTCCTCCCTCCCTCCTTTCCTCCCTTCCTCCCTCCCTCCCTTCCTCCCTCCCTGCGCGGGAACCTTTAACGTCCTCATGTTGACTAAATTTCCTCTGTGACGTCAGAGTCCACGTACATGGTCCAGTGATGGAGGTGACTGTGTTGTGAATGAATGAGTGTCTCCTCCTCCTCCTCCTCCTCCTCCTCCTCCTCCTCCTCCTCCTCCTCTTCATCACTACTACTATAACAGCATGTGTATAAGAAGCAGCAGAGGAGCAGGATTTCAGCAGCAGCAGCAGCAGGAGGAAGGAGGAGGAAGGAGGAGAGAACAAAGTCTCTTCTTATGGAGGAAAAAGGAAAATTATTACATTAAAATTACCAAAAAAAAAAAATGTTTCGTCGTCAATAATTAAGAGGATGAAAAAAGAGGCAAAAGTCTGTTTTTCTTTTAATTTAGTTTGATATTAAATGATAAAAAGGAGAAGTGACAGAAGGACTGATGGAAAGAAAAACAACAGGTAAGTTTCCATTTCATTTATTCCAACAGTTCTTATTTGTTTGGTTTTAGATTTCTGGATTATAAATAACAAAACCAGTTTGAATTTATTTGCTTTGCTTTAAATTTGTTTTTGACATATTTTACTTTGAAATGATTCTCCTTTATAAACACACATGTATATATGGAAATCAGAGTGGATGAAGTTGACATAGTCAGATTGTGCGCGACTTTCTCTGTGTGTGTTGTTGTTTTCTCAGAGATGGAGCTGAAGTTACTGCAGTGTGAGTCACTTTGGCTGCACATGTGCAGAGAGAGAGTGTGTGTGTGTGTGTGTGTGTGTTGTAGGGAGGAGGAGGAGGAGGAGGAGGAGGAGGAGACGCTGAGTGAATGTTAACCAGTCTGCAGAGACAAACACATAATCACGACCTCAGCTCTTTTTTCCTCCTCGTCCTTTCATCAGTTTTTCTTCATCGTAAATAAAATAATAACTCAGTTATTTTCAGATGTGGATCGTGTTTGTTTTTACTGACGTGAGGCTAAAACTGGAGAACCTGCTTTTATGTATCTGCTCACATCCTCCCCCTGTGTGTGTGTGTGTGTGTTTTCTCTCTGCCACGGTGACGTGTTCTCAGTGATGAGGTCAGTCCTGCGTCATTCCTGCGCACATGCAGACTCTCGTCCAATCAGACCTCATTGAGATTTAAAGACATGGGATATACTGTATATATATATATATGTGTGTGTGTGTGTGTGTGTTCTTGTACTTGCTGCAAAGTGAGGACCAAAAATCGTGTAAACACCTACAAAGTGAGGACATTTTGTCAAAGTGAGGACATTTTGTCAAAGTGAGGACATTTTGTCAAAGTGAGGACATTTTGTCTGGTCCTCACTTCTTTAAAGGGCTTTTTCCAGGGTTAAGACCTGGTTTTAGGGTTAGGGTTAGACATCTAGTTGTGATGGTTAAGGTTAGGGTAAGGGGCTAGAAAATGTATTATGTCTATGAGGGTCCTCACTCTGATAGAAGCACAAACGTGTGTGTGTGTCTATAGAGAGATGAGCAGAATGATGGCTGTGCTACCAAAACACTGTTTTCCGTCCGGATGTCGTTTCCACACCCACTGAACTGAATGAAATTCATGTTCTGTAACATGTTGTCGGGATTTCACAGACTTTAACTTTAACGCTACCTCACATAGTTTTACATTTTACGGGCTTTAAATCCTTTACAATATGATACCGTCTGTGCGATAGTGAAAGTGACATTTATAGGAAAATACAGTCTCCGATGTTTGATGTAAATTTACTGCTGAATCGCAGTACTATGGCATTAAACTGTGAAGGCGTGGTTATTAAAAACACTATGGTAACTCATGACGACGTTACTTCAGTAACATATGGCATCATGCTGAAGTTACAGTAAACAGCTGTTGATTTGTTATAAAATAATGAAGTAACTACAGAGTCAAAGTACAATAACTAAGTGTAAATGAACACAAAGTAACTTGCTGTGATAGTACAGTCCGATATTTTACAGTGTTTTTTTTTAGTTTTAATTCGTTTTTATTCGTGTGTGTGTGTGTGTGTGTGTGTGTCTCTGTCCGTGGTGCTGAACATCAGCAGTGGAGGCTGAATTTTAAAAAAACAACACTAGGTTTAAACTAAAGCTGCAGTTTTTTTCCTCTCATAAAAAACAAAGTAACAACAAGAATTTTACATTTTTGCAAAATATGAAAATTTGATAAAAAATATTTAATAAGCACTCTCATCACAGTCCTGCACTTTACTACTCCCTATTATGTACTTTGTATTACTATTATTATTATTTATTAGATTTCAATTTAGGCAGATTGTTTTACTTTTACCAATTTAAATGTTTCACATATATTTTTAAACATTTTATCCCGTTGCTTGGCTTTTGATCTTTATCCTTCCTCACCTCAGTTTTTATTGAATCATGTGTTTAACAAATTAATTTACGATTCTTTAATATTTTAGTAAAGAAATATTTTACGTTTGAACAATTCCCCCCCCCCCCCTTGTAAAACTTTTTTTTTTCTTTTTAAAAACAAAAGGTGTTTAATGATGTTAGTTTTTCTGTGGCAGATGACGCTGATACTTAACCTATAGGTTTGATCGATTGATGAACAGTTGACACACAGAATTACTTACTTAAATTTAAAAAAAATGAATTAAGCATCGCTTCTGGTCTGAACTGCAGACTGAATGTATTAAAATATTAAATACATTAAACTAAACATTTTTATAACTAATGTTTGGATGATGAAAAATTATCCAATTTCTGGGAATAAAAATGCATAAACTTGATTAATTGATAATATATATTATATTAACTTTTTTTTTTTTTTACAGTGTGGAAGTGACCTGCAGTGTTGATAGTTTTATTTTATTATTTTAGTTTTAATTGTATGATCTTTGAAGATCTCTGTGTGTGTGTGTGTGTGTGTCTCTGTCCGTGGTCCTGAACGCCATCAGCCGAAGCTGCAGATTTTTTTTCATAAACATATATGGAAAATACAGATGTCCTAATGGGTGTGTGTTTTTAAAAATAGAAGAGAGACCAAAAGACAGAGGAGCATCTATGGAGATAGTTATGGCTCAGGCAGCAACAGGACGTCGGGGTGCGTTCACATGAGAAGAGTTTTGTAAAAATAATTTACGCTATTTATGGCGCTTTTGACAACAAATATTCCAAATAACTTTGGGAAAACAATGACGTTATAGCCCTGTAGGTTACACACAGGGTGCGTTTTCTGTAGCAGCAGTACAGCGCCAAATACAGGCCTGACACATGTATTACACTTTTTAAAGTTTCACATTTTCTTTGGAATGATGTCGTGTTTACAGAGAAAGTTCTGGATGTAGTTTATTATTTTGTTCAGTGGCTGATTTTCAGCACCACAGACTTAATCACAAAACTGTTGTTTTTATCCGACTTTCAAACAAAGACACGGTATGAGATGTAAAAAAACACAGTACCAGAATAACATCTATCTTGTTGACGTCACGAAGCCGCGCGGGACCATGAGAACTGGTTTCTCGTTGAGCACTTCAGCGTCACCCTGCTCTGTTATTGACAATATTTAATTAAAACTATTTTATAATGACAGAAAGGTAATTTAAAAGTAAATATTATGCCTTAAACAAAATCTTAAACCTAAACCACTTTTTCCCAGATGTAAACCAGGGTATATGTGCATCCACTGTGATAATCTTCACAATTTATTGTAACGAAATTATACGTGTTCTGATAAAAATCTGTGTATCTACTGCCCTCTCTGGTGAAATTCTATAAAGGAGCTGCCTTATATTTATATATTTAAGTGGAGGTTGTAAGTGATGTGGCGTGAATATAGTGTTGATGACTGAAACTGAAAATATGAAGTTGTGAATCAGCTTCCTGTAGCTTTAAATGTTACCACTTGTAAAAAATCAATTGCTTCATTTCCTCTTTTACTGTTTTTACGTAATCTCAATCCTGGAAATAACTGATGAGCAATTCCATTATATTGTTTTTTTTAATTATTTAAGATACATAAACTGTATGTGATTCTAATTATTGTAATTGACGACATTATTATTATTATTATTCTCCAAAAGAATTGTAAAATTCAGGGACTAAACATGCACTAGGTGAAAATTCACGGTTGAAATCAGTTTGGTGAGTGGGTGTGGCTAATGCTTGGCCACGCCCACTCACCAAACACTCACTAAACCGATTTCATCCATACATTTTAAACAGCAGCTGAGTTCATGCACATGAACAAACATCAATACGTACATGTACTTGTGGTATTTGCAGAAAAATCCTCCTGGAATATCAAAAAGAGTGTCACTTCATGTGACACAGAGTAACTCAAGCACTAGGGGGCGCTAAAGCTGCAACTCATTCTTAAGACTCACCAAAACCACAGAGCTAATATAACTTTACTGTAAAAAGTCTGATCTGAACCAAACTGGCTATGACTGATAATAATCCAGGCCTTTAATCTTGGACCTGCTCTAAATGTATTTTTATATTATTTCTAATGATTTAAGTTTGTGTAGAAACTTTCCCTCATCCCTCATTGTTGTGTGTGTGTGTGTGCTTCTTTTGTTGTCTTTTTATTCAGTATAAAGTAAATGGGTATAAAAATGTGCTCATAAAAATCACCAGAGAATCGCCAACAGGAAGCAGCTGGAACAAAAACACCAGGTTTGTGCTGATGAGAAGGGAAACGTCACCGTGCCCGTGTCTCTCCGTCCACACTGTGCTCGTGTGTCTGTGACTCACAGATAATCTGCATGAAAATCAATACTCCAAACAAAGACGAGTGGACCATGAATGTGTCAGTGTGAACAAACGGCCTCAGGCCTGTGACGTGACCGGCTTTACACAGAAAAATCGGAAACATTTAAATTAATATTCAGGTCAACTCTGCTTTTAATGTATGATTTTTTTTTCTGTTTATTTTAATTTGAGTGTGTGTTTTTTAAATGCCCTTTTGCTTGTAAAGTGATTTTTTTTGAGCATCTGTTAAAATATTATTGTTATTATTTTTTCAGTAATAGATGAAAACATCACAACTGCATCATCGCCAAATGGCGGCTCTGACTCTTAAAGATTCCTACATAAATTCCTACAGTAGTCCAGACCCTGAATGCAGCCTGATATTTTTAAAAGTAATGATATGTTAACAGAATAATGAATATTCTGTTAAATGCACTTTAAGATCTTATTTAAAAGAGAAACTAATAATATTGCTAATATTGTGCACCTTCCTTTTTTTTTTAATTGCACTTTTATTGCATGAAGGAGGAAACATGTATTGCTACTCTCTTAGATTCTGCTCAAGTATAGAAAGGTCTGCAACTGTTCATTAGTTTTTTGGTCCATAAAATGTGAGAAAACACTGATCAGTGTTTGTCAAACCTGGAAATAATGATGTTCTCAAATGTCTTGTTTTGTCCACAAACTAAAATGATTCAGTTTTAATGATTTCTTTGTTAAATGAAGCAAAGAAACCAGAAAATATTCACATTTAATAAGCTGACAAATCACATAAACTTGTGTTATTAATGAAAAAAAAAAACCTTCAACGCGATTAAACAATTATCAAAATAGTTGACAATTAATTTGACTATCAATTAATTGTTGCAGCTCTAGTTTTATTGCTTTTATTTTCATTACATTTTTGATGTGCCTTTGTCAGACGTGACCAAACTTTAAGAAGAAATCACTTCTTCTAAATACATACTGCAGTGTTTAGGACATAGATTTATGTTTTTCTCTGCCTTCAAAGAGGCCATTTATTCTCTTCTGCAGTGAAATTAACATAAAGTTTTTCATTCTTATTTCATAGCCAGTGCAGATAAACAAGTTCTTCATTGTGCAAACGAGATAAACATAAAAACTAACAGCTGTAGAGGGCGCTATCATCGAAGTGGAGGCAGCAGATTATTCAGCTACTGTTTTAGTCAGGAGTCACATCAGAGGATGTTAATGTGTTTGTGCAAATCAATAAATAAATCAAAACAATCAAAAGTTATTTACATGCAACTGAAAAGAGTTTTACAGGATAGAAGGAAAAGAACATACGACTGTTTTAACACGTCACGTGTTAAGAAGAGGGGAAGAAGTGAGGAAAGGAAATGAGGAAAGGAAATGAGGAAGAGGAGTGAGGACAAGAAGTGAGGAAAGGAAATGAGGAAGAGGAGTGAGGACAAGAAGTGAGGAAAGGAAATGAGGAAGAGGAGTGAGGAAAGGAAATGAGGAAAGAAGTGAGGAAAGGAAATGAGGAAGAGGAGTGAGGACAAGAAGTGAGGAAAGGAAATGAGTAAGAGGAGTGAGGAGAAGAAGTGAGGAAAGGAAATGAGGAAGAGGAGTGAGGAAAGGAAATGAGGAAGAGGAGTGAGGACAGGAAGTGAGGAAAGGAAATGAGGAAGAGGAGTGAGGACAAGTAGTGAGGAAGAGATGTGAGGAAAGGAAATGAGGAAGAGGAGTGAGGACACGAAGTGAGGAAAGGAAATGAGGAAGGGGAGTGAGGAAAGGAAATGAGGAAGAGGAGTGAGGACAAGAAGTGAGGAAAGGAAATGAGGAAGAGGAGTGAGGACAAGAAGTGAGGAAAGGAAATTAGGAAGGGGAGTGAGGACAAGAAGTGAGGAAAGGAAGTTAAGAAGAAAGTGAAGAGAAGGAAAGGAAGTGAGTACAGGAAGTTAGGAAGAGGAGTAGTGAGGAAGAGAAGGAAATTAGGAAAGAAAGAAGCAGAAAAGTGAGGAAAGGAAGTGAGGAAGAGAAGCGAGGAAACACTGTCATGAACTCACAAATAGCTATGAGGAAAAAAACTAGAGACTAAAATAATAATGTAATAAAATCCGGATATAAAAAATAAACTAAAAACAGAAATAGTAACAGATAAAAATAAATCAGCACATAAAAGTCAGTAAATAAGCAACAAAGGGAAAGATAAAGTAAAGATGATAAAATTATAGATGCAGGAAAAGAGAAAATCTAATTGAGTATAAACAGAATAAATCAACTGATAGAAAAGTGATAATACTGTGTGTCCATACTGATATATATGATGTTTGTTTGTTTGTCTCTCTCTCTCCAGCCTGGTGTGACTCTCTGCTGCCTCTACTGTTCACAGTCAGTCAGTTCATCAATACCTTGGCTCTAGACTGCTTACTGCTAAAACTGCTCCAAAGTACAGTAACAGTCTACAGTCATGGCTACTGACGTCTGACAAACCGCTGCTGCTGCTGACGCTGCTGCTGCTGCTGCTGAAGCTGCTGCTGCACCACCATCATCATCAAACCACAGGGCACGTCAGCGCTCCACCACAGCCAATCACCCTTCCCCCTGCTGTCTCCATGGCGACCGTGGCATTAGATTGTTACTGTAGCAACAGCACAGACTGGTAACAGTCTACAGCCATGGTCGCTAGAGGGCAAAATAAAACAACAATCCATAATACTCACACACAGGTTTCCATGACTACAGAGGACATTTGCATTGACTTCCATTCATTTCCTGGAGACTTACTCTAACCTTAACCATAATTACTAGTGTCCTAACCCTAACCCTGACCTCTAACCTTAACCTAACCCTAACCTCAGCCTAACTTTAAAACATGTCTTCACCTTAAAATGGAGTCATTTACGTTATGGGGACTTGATTTTTGTCCCCATAAGGAAGACAAGTCCCCATAATGTGAGTGTGGAGACACATTTAGGTCCCCACAACATGAGGAAGACCAGCTACACACACACACACACACACACACACAAGTGCATTAATAAAAGAAAATCTATGAAGTGAAGAATTAACAGGAGAATTAAGAAAAGAGAAATAATGGATGAATGATTAAGTTAAATTAAAAAATGAAATGTAATAAAATAATGACAAACAAAACAAAACGTGAAGCTTCTGCAACCTCACATCTAAAATGTATGGAATCGGAACTGAAAACAGAAAAACAAAAAAATGACTCTCTTTAACACATGTATTCTTTCTTTACATGACAACTTTAAACATAAATGTTCCATTTAATTTAAATGATGTTTTATATATTTTTATATAACAAAATAGATTACAATTAATCTGAGCAAACTAAGTGCCTGCGTAGGGCCCCGTGACCACCAGGGGGTCCCTAAATAATTTTATTATATTACATATTGGAATAGATAAATTAAGTATTTTGCTCGCAAGCAAAATTCCCAAACGTGAGTCACTAAATATCCTTGATTTCCATATTCACTAATTTGTGTATAAATAGCAAGTTAGGTGACAATTTTAACTTAGAAAAAATATATATATTTACCGCTAGTTAGCCTGCTAATTAAGCTAACCTTTTAACCACTATGTAACACTGAGCTGGAACTTTGGCTAACTCACTTCTTATTGAAAAAAGTGGCAGAAAAACATTAGCCAAGATGTGGTTGCTATGATATTAATATCATATTACTTCCAGTATCAGTAGGTGAGAACATGAACAACAGGCTGACACTGGGATGATGCAAGAGGAAACAAACAACAACACAGGAAACAAACAACAACAACAACAACAGAGGAAACAAACAACAAAAGAGGGAAAAATTATCAAATGTTTAAAAACAGCTCAAGTGTAGTTTCAGCCACAGATATTTTAAAACAGTTTGTTAATTTGAATTAAAGAAAATAAACAAGGACAGAGAGACACTAGTTAATGAGCTAGCTTAGATAATAAATATAGTTAGCTTAAATGCTTAGATGCTTGCTGCTAGCTTAGCTTGTTTAGACAGCCATATGCTAGTTAGCAAGCTAGCTTAGCAAGTTTACATAGAAAGACAAACATAGAAATAGGACGATGCTCGATAGTGAGCTAGCTCAGATAGATATATGCTTCTTAGCTAGCCTAGCTAGTGTAGACAGACGGCTAGAGATAGACACATGTGAGTTAGGAAGCTATCTTAAATTGCTGCTTGTTAGCTAGCTTCCCTAGTTCATGTATTTTATATAATCCAATTTTAAAGAGGATTATAAAGTGACCTCAGGAGGGCGCTATAGAGCTGCCCCAGCTTTAACCAAAACGTCGACAAATGCAGGAGCCATGTTAAAATTCCATTTAAGAAAATGTATGAAACAAGTGAACACAAGAAATTATATTATTATTAAATTAAATTATGGGGATCATTAAATAATCTTTACAAACACTTTCATCACATCACAATAAAACTATATGTCAACTAAAAGTTGAATAAAGTGATTTCAGGAAAACAACATTTTAGAAAAATAAAGAAAAATTTAACTGCTGGATTAGAGAAAGAGAACATGATTTGAATCAATGTTACTTTGTGAGTTTAATTCTCTTTTCTATGTTTCTTGTTTTCTCTCTTGTGTTTTGAACATTTCTCTGAAGCTTTGACTTGACCTCCCATTTTGACAATGTGATGTTTGTTATTTTGTTAATTTAAAGAAATTTTGCTGTAATGTTGGAATAAACTTAATCAAAAGATGATATCATTTACATTATGTCTCATGTGTGTTTTTGTTTTCTGTGATTTATGTGATGATTCTCTAACTTAATTGTGGTGGCAAAGAAAAGTGTTGTCTGTGGCATCAGTGGAAATTAAGAACCATTATTAGTATTATTATTATTATTATGAACAAGACTGACATGAATCTGATTGATGAGGAAAATATTACATGCACAAACTAAAGACTTCAGCGGTCATGATAGAACATACATATACTGCTTGAAACTGAACTTTTTTAATGTAATTACATGGACATATAATGTTTTTTTAATTAAAAATATTTGATAATCCTTAATAAACAAAACATGAAACATGATAAAATAGTTAAAAACTGCACAAATGTAGTTTTAACTATTTTTTAACCGTCAATGAGGCATTTTTAATTTATGAAATGCAATTTATTTGAATTTAAAAAAACAAACAAATAGACAGAGAGATGGAACTTAGCAAGTTAGCTTAGATAGATGGATGCTGTTAGCTCACTTAGCTAGATATTTAGCTTAAATGAGAGAAACTTGTTAGCTAGCTTAGCTAGTTTAGACCAACAGGCAAGTAAAGATGGACAGATGAATGTGAGTTAGCGAGCTACCTGAAATAGATAGATGCTAGTTAGCAAGACGGCTTAAATAGATAGATACTACAATTGGTAGGTGCTAGTTAGTGAGCTAGCTTAAAGATGCTAATGAGCTCAAATTAATAGATGTTTTTTCCTTAAATCTGTTCGCAAGCTAGCTTAAATAGACAATGCTAGATGGCGAGCTATTTACATATTTGCTGTTGCAAAAGTGGAAATTGTTTGTGTTACAGCAGTGACTGTACCTTTAAAACATAAAATATATGATATACAAGGATGACGAACCGGAGTGCAAGTGTACATGTAAACAGAAATATGTTATAAAAGTGTAAAGAAAGATATAAAAGGGTTTTACCAGAAGGAATAAAACATTAGAATGAAACATAAAATAAAGTGTAAAAACTGAAGCACAGACGTAAAAGCTACATGGAGAATAAGGACTCAAATATCACAATCTAAACATATAATCCAATCAACAATGTCAACGTGTATGTACTGTAGTATATATGAAAGTGTATATAGCGCGGTTGTGCAGTGACCTTGGACTTTTATTTACTTTACTGTCATTTTGCACCATCATCCATTTTTTAAGTTATTTTAACAGTGAATCATCCAAATTCAAATCAGACATTGATCTGTTCATCATAAACAGTGGGGATTAGATTAAATTTACTGTACTGTACAATGGTGATGTGGTTTTAGAGTTAAGTTACAAGTATTAAAACTTCATTTTGTATATATTCTATATATATTACTCTCTTTTTTTAAAAACCTTTTCTTTTTTTTTTTACAGATGAATCTGTATTTCAGATTTTGAACCTCCTGACAATATACACTGCTATAAACCTAACTATACAGGATATTTATTTCTGCTCCATAGAGTTACAAAACTAGAGTACATGCAGTTAATTATCTGGCTTCTTTTAAATTTTCGGCAGTTTTTAGCAACATTAGATAAAAAAAAGCAAAACATAAATGTGGGTGTGAAGAGATCTGAACATGCAACGGTAAACCTTTTATTGTGGACAAAGAATTAAAGTGGCATTTAAGCAACTGGCTGCGGCATTTAAAACTGTCCTCACGGGAACAAATGTGCGACACAAATACTGAACAAAAATCCTTTACATTATCTTGTGCAATTTCTAAAAATAAACACTAACTGTGCCTATTTAGCTGTTAATGATTTTTCCAAGTTCAGCAGGAAAAACACTGTGAATTAACACAGAAAAATTAGGTTTTGTGTCAAAATTGTTTTCAGTTGAATCTGTTGTAACAATATCACAACAAAACTGTGTCAAAATTCAAAAAGACACCAACACAGTGACTCAGCGAATCAACTATTAATACATTGATGAATATTCAATATTGTCTTTGATTTTGCCAATTATCTCCTTTATTCTTTATAGCGGATAAATATTAAAGACGGTAGATAATTTATTTATAGGAAGAGAAAAGCATTTTTCTGTTTGATGAACTCGGCGACACGAGCTGCTGTGAAGACGCAGCGTGTGATGAAATCATGGCTTATGTTTTTAGGGACAAATGTATATATAGATGTCACGAGTTTGAGGGAAAAAAAAATAAATTACTTTGTGAGCTTTTAGTATAATGTGGAGAAAACTTTAATTAGTTACCAAGGTTATGAAGCACAGTAGAAACTGATAAAAGAGCTAAAACAATACATCACACACAGATAAGAACAAGCAGCAAGCTTTCATTCACGAATAAGGATTTATCTCTTTATTATGATGTTTCTGGTGTAAAGGTTCATGTTTCTTCGCTGATTTAAGTAAACATTTTAACAGCGGCAAACTTATGGAAGCCTCTTAGTGGGTCTGAGACAAAATCAATGCTCTTAAGTCTCATTAAATATAGAGAGAATCGATATCAGCATCTGCAAAAAGTGATCGTGAAGTGCTGATCTAACTGTTCGGTTCAGCTCAGAGCTGGTTCTGATTCTCGTGGGAAAGTTTCTTTTGGCAGCTTGTGGAACAAAAAAAAATCGATAAAAATAATGATTAAAAACCTACAGTGATAAACAAGGGCACAGCACAGGCAGACCCGACTCAACGCAAGCTCACATTTACTGTCTATAAGAAACTGTCAATCATGTGCAATGAAACAGTGCATTAGTGCAAAGTGATAGCGTTGATTGCACACGGTATGAAGGAAAATCTGGAGCCAGAGGGAAGAGGAATGAACTCATGCTGAAGTGGATTCACTTCTATCTCACTGTTAATCAAAATGAACGTAGTCTTTAAATTTGAACAGTAAAGCCTGTAGGAAAAGTAGAAGGAGCAGTTAGCCACCAGGGGGCGACTGCACTAGTTGAAAAAAAGAGCTTCGTTTGAATGGAAGTCTATGTGAAAATGAGCTTCTGCTTCTCACCTGATGTTTGTCACAGTATGTATGGAACAATTCACTATTTAGCAATCAGTTTATTGGTGAATATATAGAACAGCTCACTATTTGGCAGTTGGCCTGTTGGTGGATGTCTAGAACAGCTCATTATTTGGCAGTCAATGTGTTTGTGAATGTTTAACATGGCCCTTTAATTGGCAGTCACTCTCTGGGTGGATATATAGAGTAAGTTACTATTTGGCAGTCAGTCTGGCTATGTTCAGAACAGCTCATTATTTTGCAGGCAGTCTCTTGGTGGATGTCTAAAGATAGCTCATTATTTGGCAGTGAGTCTTGCTGGACTTATAGAAGAGCTCACTCTATGTAGGTCAGTTTATTTGCTAATGCTTAGAAAAGCTCTTATATAGAGAACAGCTTATTATTTGGCAGTTGGTCTGTTGGTGGATGTCTAGAATAGCTCATTATTTAGCAGTCAATGTGTTTATGAATGTTTAGCACAGCTCTTTAATTGGCAAGCACTCCTTTGGATGATATATAGAGTAGTTCACTATTTGGCAGTTGGTCTGTTGCTGGTTGTCTGAGTTGCCCCTTATTTGGCAAAGTGTGAAAGATTAGAACAGCTCTTTAATTGGCAGAAAGCCTCTTGGTGGATATATAGAGTAGTTCACTATTTGGCAGTGAGTCTTGTTACGTTAAGAACAGCTCATTATTTTGCAGGCAGTCTCTTGGTGGATGGTTAAAATAGTACATTATTTGGCAGTCAGTCTTTTGCTGAAACCTTTGGTTAGAAAACTCATAAATCGACAGGCAACCTCTTGGTGGATACAGAGAGAACAGTTCACTATTTGGCAGTTGGTCTGTTGATGAGCGTCTAGAATAGCTCATTATTTGTCAGTCAATGTGTTTGTGAAATGTTTACATCAGGCAGCAGCGGAATAATGTAAGTCAGCAGAAAGGAGAAGATGCTGAGACGCGTTAAAGCTTTTATTCGAACAATTATTAACTTCTGAACTAAGTTTAAATAAGAGTTTGGTTTTGTTTAGAAATGAACAGTGTTCTTTGTTTTCTTCGAGGTTTGAACTCACTGGATCTTTTCTTTGTAGTTTTAACCACCAATCCTTGGAAGGAAATGTGTTTTTCTCCTCCATAGCTTCGCCCTATAATCTACATTATATACATTATAATCTACATTATAGCGGAAAGCGAAGGACAGAGCGGGTTAAGCAGGGAAGGTGACTGAGTCTCGGCTCTGTGAGCTGAGGTGGCCTCATCGGCCTGATCATCAGGGACAGACTGACCTCCCACGCAGAATTAGTCATCTCTTTACACCACCTTCTTTTTTTTTTTTTCCTCTTTCCCACTAAAGACTGTTATTCAACATTGTAACAAACATCACTGTTTGTTGCCCAGACGTGTCCTCTGTCTCCTACACACACACATTAAATAACCACAGAGATGCAGCTTACATTGTTAGGCGAGTGAAAACACAAAGAAGTGAATTCTACAGCTCAACAAACCCGGCCGTTTGGCAGTTTCTTGTCTCCACCCACCCCCTGCTCTGCTGGTGTATACACACAAGCGCTCCCCTGATGAGCTCACGCTGGTGGACACTCTTAACTTTTTATTTGGCGCCCTGGAAAAACGTACCTTATTTTACTTTAGTTTTAGTTCAAATGGTTTATTTCAAACACGTTCAACATTCATAATGTTCTTTATCCCTTCACCAAATATTTACACAATAAACATCTAATACAATGTTCTAATACAATACAACAAGCAAGAATAAATTCTGGCTTTCAACACCAACTGCCATCACTGTCCTGGAATGAACTGCTGTTCTTTATACTTATATTTATTTAAAATTTGTATTTTGTATATTCTTTTGACTGCTGTTTTTACTTTGCTTTAAATATCATCTGTTAGACCGTTTCATAATTTAACCCCCAAGTTTGAAACAAACATTTAAATCATATTTGCTTTACAAATTCCATCACTTTCTACATTTCACATTGTGTATTTTCTATATATTTTTTTCTTTTTTATAAATTACATCACCTTTGTTTCTCTGAAAACCATTTCTTCCTTTTATATAGAAATAAATAAAAGATTATTTGAGCTGGTTTATACTGAATCAAGTCAGGAAACTTTACAGCTTGTATTTTAACAAAAGAGTTCATCGGTGTAGTCTCTATATTTCCACATTATTTATAAATCTGATGGCCATTTTCCATTGGTAAGTGTTTCCTCGCACCTCTTCACAGTAACTAAAATATGGAAAAAAATTATATATATTATTAAGTATACAGTGCTTTATGATTTAGAATATGACTTGTTTTCCCAAGGATGACAAAGCTCCATGCAAACGTCCCACAAACATATTCAACATGTGGTTTCTGACAGATTTTGTGGTCTAACATCACGCCAAGGAATGTACCTAATAAATTGGCTGCAACTGTATACACTCATACTGTACATACTGTATATACGTATGTGTACATCCGGGAGAATTAAGTGTTCTACTTCTACTTTTTACTCAACAGCAGCTCAAACCTTCAGCCTCTGCCGATTCATAACATCTATGACAAAACGTGTGACAAACCGGTCGCGTCCTCAGGAAAATGTCCCCTGATGACAGAGACAGAGTAGAGCCGGAAGGATGAAGGGAACAAGGGAACAAGGGAAGGAAGGAGGAGACGAGGTGTCAGTGAGGATGAAGAAGAGCGGAGCCGCATTCTGATCACATTTAACTGCACGGAGACAAACGCACTCACTCACTCACTCAACTGATCCTCATGGGACGGTCCATAAGACAGGCGAACAGCTCCACCTGCTGGTGAACAGAGCACAGTGACTGTATGTCTGCAGCTCACGGCTCTCAGAGGAGACTCAGAGGAGACTCAGTGTCAGCTCTGAAAAATGTGAAAACACTTTTGTCTTTGACGTTTCATTTATTTCCATACGTTAAAATGGCACGTAAGTAAAATATGTATTAAAACAGTTACTGCAATTCCAATTAAATCCATTTTAGACGTTCCTGAATCACAGAAGTGAGAAGCAACGTTTACACACAGACTGTGTCCACGCACGCACGCACACACACACACACACACACACACACAAACGGCATCGACCAGTATTGATTTTTTAAGGCCTGAAATTAATTATTACCAGTTAATGAGGCAGATAATATAAATCCAGTCTGTTGTTGATTTTATAGAACAGCTCACTATTTGGCAGTTTGTTTGTTTGTGAGTGTTTAGAACAGCTCATGATTAGCCAAATATCTCATTGGTGGATGTCTAGAACAGTTCATTATTTGGCAGCCAATATTTTGGTGGATATAAAGAACAGCTCATTATTTGGCAGTCAGTCTGTTGGTGGATTTTTAGAACAGCCCACTATTTGGCAGTTGTTTTTTGGTGAATGTTCAAAATAGCTCGTTATTTGGCATTGAGAGACAAATGACAGTTTTTCATATTTGCTTATTAATCTCACAACTTATTTTTTTTATTGTGAACTATAAATCCATCTATGACAAGCACTTTTATATTGTAAGTAGGACAAACATCCATACAATAATGATAGCACAAGAATCCATCCACCCGAAACCATGATGTAGACAATCTACAACAACAGAAGATCTCACTGGAGGTGTCCTGAAAAGTGTACCTAATAAAGTGGCCACTTAAATGTCCGTCATTGGTTTGTATAGATTCATTTCGCATTATAATTGAGGTTTTTGTGTACATAAGACATCATTTTATATCACCATTAATCACCACAAATGTCATTATTGCTATATCATTTCACCACCTTTTACTGAACAGCTATTTTTCCCAAACAGTTGGGAATTTTTTTTTAAACTTGACCGTCTCACCTGACCAGACTGGACTCTCTGGGGTCATTTGAGTTTGACCCCTGCCTTAAATGAGTTTAACAGAGGTGCCAGTCACCTGAATACTTGAAATATGTAGGTTATTCAAACAAAGAGGATTTTAAGAAAAGTAAAAATTGCAGGCAGAAAGAGTAAAAAAGGCTTCTGTCCAGTGATGAATTCCTGACCGCTGTGATTTTACCACAGCAACAAACAACGGCTCGTTGCGGGACATGTGACAAACATCATGAGACGGTGGGACGCGCTGCACCACACCGCTCTCTGTTGCCACGGAGACGCAACGGTGGAAAGTAGAGGAGGAGGATGATTGGACTATAAAGTGAAGCCTAGAAACAAGAAAATACAACAGGAGTGAAGGTCACGCCCACATGAGACCGTGTTTGTGGAACCAGCCAAGGTTTTCAGGGGCAGCAGAGGTCAACGCTGTCAATCTGCTGCCTGTGTGTGTGTGTGGTTGTTTATTTATTTGTTTATTGACAGACTCCTGCATCAATAAATGATGAGGATGGAGAGCAGTCGTGACTGGCAAAAAAATAAATAAAAGAAACAGGCTCATGGTTCTGAGGCGGCGCTGAGTTTATGAAGAACATATCCACACGCTAAGAAGCAAGAATCAGGTTTTGGATTTATTTCTGTTCCACAGTCCGACAGGAAAAGCAGAGATTGTTTCATCATGCGCCACATTTCCATGATCCGGTGTGAAAAGCCGGAGACTGAACATGAAACAAAGTGCTTTGTGAAATAATGTCTGTGTCAGGAACGGTGATTTTGAGTGAAAACGTCCATGAAACGTGTCCAGGGTCGTCATCCCATACGCGTGTCTTCACCTGTGAATTTTCTCAGGCCAAAATCTCACTAAAACAATAAAATCAAGTCTCTCGTCTGCGTGTTTCTGCAGATTTTCAGACGTGACACACCTGACTATTTACGCTTAGTCTGGACAAAAACACTTCCTCTCTCCTCCACTGGGTTTGGCCGCTGGAGGCGAGTCCAAGACAAGCACTGGTCACACCTGTGCGTGTCATTCCCCTTGACAGCCACAGGGGGAGCACTGGCCGTGTCCACGCTGCTCCACGCTATCAGCAGCAGGGGGAGCTGGCAGCGAGCCTTGCTTCTGCAGGCGGTGGGACAAGCATTAACACTTGGAACAGTGACAGTACCTGCCTCAGACTGATTAGTGGTAACAATATGGCTTTTGTACAGTGAATTCACAAAACAGCAATTAACACAATATCTGTCTGGTATGTGGGGTTTTTTTACCCTCACAATAAATGAGTAAATTTATGACACAAATTGGAGTGACGGTCAGTTCAAATACAAAATTTGCACTTGATTTATTTGCTGATTATTGTTTTATAATTACTTTTCATTTCATTAATTTAATTTATTGAACCTATTTACTGTATTGATTATTCTGCTTATTTATTTATATTAGTTTATTTTTATCTACCTGGTGTAATGCACACTGTGTTGCATTTATATGTATGAAAGGTGCTATATACATGAAGACTGACTGATTGACTGATTATCCTCAGAGAGTTTATGCGACACAAATATATGGTTTAAGTGAAAATCAATTGAAGAATAAATGAACCATGGAGGTGGTGACATGTCCTGCCATCACTCTGCCACTGGGTGTCAGTGTTGGCTCATATATGGATAAAGACGCAGCAGGGTTTCACTGTTTACCATCTTCTCCTCCTCTTCCTCAGCTGTGGCGGCCATTCTCACTAATTAAATCCTTTAACTTTGTTGTTATGTTTTTATAATTCCTGTTAAGAAAAATCACACTTTTAACGATCAAACCAAGCCTCTTTGTTTCGTATGATGAGTCTGTTTTATTTCCCTCTCTAGGGGCCGCCACACTGGATCAGACACATTATTATAATTATTATCAATGGACTTGGCTGTTATTATTATGATTATTAGTATTCATTATCATTATTATGCTATGATTAAAATTTATATTAAGGACAAACAATAAAATGAACATTTTATTGCAATATGGCCCTACTGTAATTTTCCACAAAAATTGTGTCAGATTACCATTTTAAATAAAATATTGTCCAGACCTTTACACATCATGTTCTGCAGACTGAAGAAAAGATCTTTGTCTCTCACAGAGCTGCACAAACATCACACAGTAATCATTTTAAATATGTTATTCAAATGAAAAGGAGAATAATTACATAAAAATTACTGCTTCTTCTCGTATCACAATCACAATTTCAGTCAAAAATAATGACAGAAAGATATTTATTCCAAATATCAGTATTTTTTTGAGCTAAAATCCATGCTACTCTTGATATAAATGACACTGTAAAACTATAAAAATGTGATGTTACTGAACTTAATGCAAATGTTCAATATCTGCTCCTGGTTTCTGTCTTCTGTCTCTGCTTTGTCTCTCTCTTTCCTTTTCTGTCCCCCATTTTTCCTTTCACGCTGCACATCAAAAATGTGGAGAAATCCAGAGCAGAGGGTATTTGTTTATTTAGAATTAACGGATGATTTTAAAAAAAAACCATTAGCTAAAGTTGTGTAGGTCAATCATAAAACACCTCACCATGATTTCCACGATACGGAGAACATGGACAAAATCACGACACTGAACCATAAATGTGTCGTAATCTCGCAGAATAATTTTTTTTTTTTTTTTTTTTTTTGAGAGGTCGGAACATTTTGTCAAGACAATGTTTCAGAGGAACGTTGTGCGCGTGGGACCGTCCCAGCTCCACTCCACAACAATATCTAAGCGAAGCCACCGCGGACAAAATACGCTAAAACGTAACGAAATTCAAAACCAGCTCCACTCAAGAGCAAAGTCGCAAAGTCGTATCCCAACAATTATTATGAGTTTGGTGACATGCTTTGTAAATTATGCCACATAAATAACAGGGTTGCTGCACCCTGACATCAAATTCAAGGACTTTCCAGGACCAATTCCCTCAAATTCAAGGACTGAATGTGCTGACACAGATTAAGACAACTTGTCAGAGTGTCTTCGTCCATGGCAATGTCCACTTTTATTGATTTGCAGGACGCTCTGCATCTGGACAAGTGACTGTCCTTGGGATTTTGGTCAAGTCAGTCTTTGTAATTTGGAATTATCTTGGATTATCTTGGAATTTTCATTTCCCAGGCATCACTTCATTTCTTGCTTATCGTTACTCGCTCATGGTTCTGCATGGAATCTCACGTCAACAGCAGAGAGAGACAGTGGACAGTGTCCACAACACGGCTAGTATTTAGGACTGGACGTTTGTCCTGCGTCGGCCTGGTCTATTTACTTTAAGCAACGCAGGACATGAAACAGTAGGTGGCGTCGTAAACAAACAAGGGAGACATTTACCGAAATATCAACTCAACTTATTTCTTGCAAAATTCAAGCACTTTCAATGACCCATGTATATTTAGGGACATTTTCAAAAACTTTTTCAAGGGCCTTGATTTTTTTTTTTTTTTAATTCACAAACTTTCAAGGATTTCAATGACCCATGTGAACCCTGTGCATTAATAACTGTGGTACTTCAGCTAGAACTAGGGAATTACGCGTCGCGTGAAATCTGTCTGATAACGTTGTTTAACTTCTATTTCATTACAGCTATTTTTGTCTTGTCTATAATCATAAAACATAAACTCTATTTTTGTCCTATTTATTTTTCTTTTTTCCTGTTTTTTGTCTGACCGAGTGAACCGCTGCTCACCTGTCCTGGTCTGCGCGTGGGTCGAGCAGGTTGGTTGTCAGGATGGTTGGGCGTCCACGGTCCCAGACTCTGGTTGGAGTAAAAGTCCATGGGATAGTTTTCCTTCCAGGCCACTTCCTGTAAAGCAACAGCAGCCTGAACAGAGACGGAGACAGAGAGAGAGAGAGAAAATAATGACTAATCATGTCAAAACAGAAAAGAACAAGGCACTGGATGAAGAACAGAGTGCAGTATCAGCACCATCTGAGCTGTGACACTGCACTGCTCTGCTGTTTTGGTAAAATGATCTGAGCACCAAGTGATGCAAAGGCCCTCCACATTTGACAAATATTATTATTAATAATTTTTGCCAAGGAAATCCAACTCCTAACATGAAAGAATAAGGCACATTGGTTCAGTCCTACGTTAAACTTCTGCAGCTGAAAACAAAATACAGGAAAAATAGAAATATTGTATATTTCACTGTCCAAACGTCCATCGTTCTGTTTTTAGCAAAAAACTGTTTAACTATTTCAAACAGGGCTGCAACAAACAATTATTTTAATTCTTGATTAACGGATGAGTTCATTTCAAACATGTCTTTTTCAATTTAATTATTTATTTATTTAATATCTATTTATTCATTAGATCTATACTTCTTTTTTTATTATTTAACTATTTAATTTGTTATATGTACATTTCCACTTTTGTTGACAATAATGTTTATTATTATTTTTATTTTTCAGTTTTGTTTAGGGCAGGGAAGACTAGCAAATTAAAAATGTTATCAGTGTTTGTCAAACCTGGAAATGATGACGTTCTTCAAATGTCTTGTTTTTGTCCACAAACCAAAACGATTCAGTTTGAATGATTTCTTTGTTATTTGGAGCAAAGAAACCAGAGAACATTCACATTTAAGAAGCTGACAAATCAGAAAAAAATGGTTTTAATGTAAAAAAAAAAACAATCAAACTGCTTATCAAAATATTAGTAACTGATTAATAATTACTAAAATCAGGGAATAATCAATAACCTGTTGATTGCCTTTAATAAAACTGCCGTTGAAGCTTCAAAATTTCTAAAATTCTCTTCAAAATATTATGAGAAATCTTTATTTTCTGCCTAAAAACTTTCCTCGTCATTAGCTGACATTTGACTATTTTCTCCATTAATCAATTGGTTGAAAAATGTTGATCAAACCTTGGAAATGATGATGAGTTTTGTTTGGAGCAGAAGAGACTGGCAGTAAGAAAGAATTCCATGGTCTAAACTGCTGTTTTTTACTGTACATTTGACAATAAACTTTGAATTTTGACTCTGATACAATCAGTTTTTATGGCTCCGACTAACGGTTATTTTCATAGCTGATTAATTGACTAGTTGTTTGGTCCATAAAATGTTGACCAGTGTTTGTCAAAGCTTGGAAATGATGATGTTCTCAAGTGTCCACAAACCAAAACGATTCAGTTTGAATGATTTCTTTGTTATTTGGAGCAAAGAAACCAGAGTATATTCACATTTAAGAAGCTGAAAAAAAAAAAATCTCAAAACATCTTTTAATTATTTAAAAAAAGAAAAACTTTTACCAAATAGTTAACAGTTCATTTAGTAATAGAGTAGAATAGAGTGTCTGTCAAAATAACTGAAAAAGTTATGGACGCATTCTGATCAATGTGTCTAACGGGACAATGATGATTAGATTTTGGTGCTGATCCGAAACGCCGTCTGGATCCAGGATTTATTTCAAGGACTCTTTATCATTGCTTGGTGGAGGCCTGCGCTCTCTCAGTGCTTCCAGTTTATTTTGATTTTTTTGGGCGGACGAGCCATGGGCAGTAAATCCACAGTATTTAGCGACGACACAAACGGAAGCAGCATGAATCGTGAACATGAATCGTGGAGAACGGACAGACGAGTCAGACACAACAGCAGCTGCAGCAGCAGCAGCAGAGAATCAGCAGCAGCAGAGAATCAGCAGCAGCAGAGAATCAGCAGCAGCACGACCACCGGCTCCATATGGAAGAGCAGTGAACGTCTGAATGCTGGGAGACACGCAGAGCAGGTGAACGAGTGAACAGATGAGTAAACACGCACAGACTGAATGACAGGATTAATCATTCATTTATTTACCCAGCTCCTTCTCTCCTTTCAGCAAAGGCTGGCTTAAAAAAAATCTATTTATTTTCCGATTCATGTGGATTTTTCTTTGTCAGATCTGATATCGACTCATAAAAACCTGATATTTTCATAGTAGAAATTTCTTGTTTCCGGTGCGGGATTCTTGCGTGATAATCTCGCACGACAGCGAGATTGTATTTTAGAATTTTATATTTTGCGAATAATTGCACTTGTTCTAGATTTTGGCTCCTGTTTTGCATCAACAACCAGAACAAATTCCTCGTGTTTAAAGTGCCAATAAACCCAATTAGGGAAGCTAACAGCTGGGATTAAAGTCCGAATTCTGAGGAAAAAAGGTCAGAAATCTGAGTTTAATCTCACAATTCTGCCACTCAGATTTCTGACTTTGGTCTCAGAATTATGAGGGAAACAATCTAATTTTAATCTCAGAATTCTGATTTTTAATCTAAGAATTCTGACTTTTAACCTCAGACCCCCCCCCAAAAAAAAGACTTTAATCTCTGAATCTTTAATCTCTGACTTTTTCCCACTCAGATTTCTGATTTAATCTAAGAATTCTGACTTTTAACCTCAGACCCCCCCCCAAAAAAAAGACTTTAATCTCTGAATCTTTAATCTCTGACTTTTTCCCACTCAGATTTCTGATTTAATCTAAGAATTCTGACTTTTAACCTCAGACCCCCCCCCCCCACTCACCCCTAAAAAAACTTTAATCTCTGAATCTTTTCCACTCAGATTTCTGATTTTAATCTCACAATTCTGACTCTTAATCTCAGAACTCTGGGTTTTTTCCTCAAAATTATTACATCAGTTCAGGGATCTGACTTTAATCTGATTCCTTTTTTTATTTTTTATTTCCAAAACAATGCGGCCCTAATGCTGTCTCATATCCTTCCTCTTGTGTCCTCTTCCTTTCCTCGTCTCCTCTGACCTTGTTTCACCTCCTCTCATTCCTCTCCCTCTCTGTAGATGCTCACTGCTCTTGCTAATCCCTGCTCTCACAGCAGAGCCAAGTGTGTCTTATTGACTATAAATATAACATGAGACGCACTGGAAATAAATGCTACACCCCCCCCCCCCCCCCCCCCCCCCCCCCCCCCCCCCCCCCCCCCCCCCCCCCCCCCTCCGTCAAACCCCCCATCCCTCCCATCTCCTTCCTCTTCATCTTGGTTCTTAATTCCACAGCTCACTGAGATGAAGAACACTCACAGAGAAGAGATGCGGCTGAATTAAGACTCATCAAAACCACACACACACACACACCTGCAAATTATTTAAACACACGCTCTCATTGTTTCCCAAACAGCTGTTGGGCAAAGCAGAAGTGAACAGAAAAGGGGATTAAGAACAGATTAGTGCTTTCCTCATTACAACAGCGGCGGAAATTTCACACATTTTAACGCACCATTATTTTGACCTCGGTCAAAAACAACACACACACAAAATAATCATCACTTTCTCTCCTAAGGTGAAAACTGTCATTATTCTAAATGGCCTGGGTGTGAAAACACAGCAGCAGCGGCAGCAGCAGCAGCAGCAGCAGCAGCGGCAGCAGCAGCAGCAGAAACATGTAGATAAAAAGGAAAACAACAACTAAACAAAAACAGAATCCAATAATGTTCCAGAGAACTTTTCTCTCAAAGTCAGACTCAAATCAGGAGCAAATATGTGAGAAAAATTGGATAAATAAATAGTTGAAATTGAATACTAACCACCCAAGTTACATAACAACACATAAACAGCCAAACCCATCACAAAGCAAGCTGTTCTCTTTTTTATTTTTTATTTCTTTGTTTATTTATTTCAGACTGGAAGCAGCTGCTGTAGCACAAAAAAAACCCAAACACTTTCTTTGAAATGGATCTTTTTAGAAAAAGAATTCAGGTGCAGGAGACAGAGGAGAAGGCCAGTAGGGGGCGCTAGTCTGCCACTGCTGCAGTTGTGTTTATACATGTGCTGTTCAGGGACAGAGGGAGAAAAGGAGGGCGAGGTGTGTGTGTGTGTCTCTGCCCTCCAGCTGAAGCAGCTCTTAAAAGTGTGGCTGAGACAATTAATCCAACAATTAATCTATTAGGTTATTTCAATAATGAATCAATCAGTTGGACGTGAGAGTTATTCAGCTGCAACACGACACGTCAACAGTAAGTGATGATACATTTTACATGCTGTACCTTTAAAACCATTTTCTGTGATTTTTCAGCTTCTTAAATGTGAATATACTCTGGTTTCTTTGCTCCATAAAACAAAGAAATCATTCAAACTGAATCGTTTTGGTTTGTGGACACTTGAGAACATCATCATTTCCAAGCTTTGACAAACACTGGTCAACATTTTATGGACCAAACAACTAGTCAATTAATCAGCTATGAAAATAACCGTTAGTCGGAGCCATAAAAACTGATTGTATCAGAGTCAAAATTCAAAGTTTATTGTCAAATGTACAGTAAAAAACAGCAGTTTAGACCATGGAATTATTTCTTACTGCCAGTCTCTTCTGCTCCAAACAAAACTGAGAAAGAATATTACTACATAATAATGATAATAATAATAATCTTTATGGTCAATGAAAGTGGAAATTTGCCTTTGGTTTCACAAAATGGTTTAAAAAAAGACAGATATTCTGGAGAAAAAACACAAAATGAAATAGTTAATAATGACAACTAATTCTCCATCCTTTCACAAAAAATAACCTGACCACATTCTGCAGCTCTTCTATATTTTTTTGATGTTGGACTAAACAGCACATAAAAGCATAAAAAGTGTCAAGTGTAACAGATAAACAAACCAAAAACAAATAAGCATGTGCAGTAAGGTAACTAGTGTTGCTTATGTTGTGGGGACCTAAATGTGTCTCCACACTCACATCATGGGGACTTGTCTTCCTTATGGGGACAAAAATCAAGTCCCCATCACGTAAATGACGCCATTTTAATGTGAAGACATGTTTTGATGCAATCATACACCCATAACATAATATATTACATTATGATTGCTCTTTTGCTCTGTCTGTTCTCCTCTATTTTTGCACATAAATGTGTATATTATAATATCTATATATCTGTCAATATGTATTATAATACTGTTAATATCTTAATATCTACATATCTGTTAATTTGTATAATATTGCTAATATCTACGTACCGCTTAACGTACTGTACATTTTTATCCATATATCTGTTAATTAGCAACATATTACCGTTAGTATTTATCTATTTATTCACTTATGCTACTTATTTATACCATAACTGATATATACTAAATATAATATGATATACCATAGTATATACAGTACATAGAACATAATTTATAATAACATCTGCTATTATATAACATATTTATACTCAAGGGTGGTTTTCAATTTTTTTCTCTGAATCTGAATGTTTTAAAGTTAGGCTGAGGTTAGGGTTAGGTTAAGGTTAAGGTCAGGGTTAGGGTTAGTAGTAATTATGGTTAAGGTTAGAGTAAGTCTCCAGGAAATGAATGGAAGTCAATGGAATGTCCTCTGTAGTCATGGAAACCAGTGTGTTTATGTGTGCATAATGCACGAGGCTGTGTTTACCTCATATGGAGACAGCAGGGGTTTGGAGAAGGCGGAGCCCCAGTCAATAGAGAGGCGGGGACAAGCGACCTGGACCCACCTGTGACAACGACAAAGGACAAATCTGTGTTGGGACTTTGAACAATCCAGGGCTCGGGAGCGTGACGCACACGTGACCAAAGATGTTGGAGTGTGACTGGATTTTTTCTTAGGTTGCAACAATTCTGTTGACATGCCTAAAACCCGGGTAAAAACTCGCGGGCGAATTTGTTTCGCAGGCAAAGACAGAGTATCTTCCTTGAATCTTGTCCAGGTTCTTGATTTGTGTAGTTGAATATCAGTTTACCTGAGAATTACAGATTTTAAAATGAAAGCTCTGAAGCTTAATAGAAAACCAGCGCACATCTTTTAACTGCACGTGGATACATGACGTGACAACAAGAGCTGGGCGTTTCCCTCTAACCTGATCTCCAGCATCTGTGATCTGTCCTGATTTGCAACCGAGCGACGCTGTGTGAATGCAGAGGAAGTCTGAGGAGAAGGAGGGAGGGAGGGAGGAGAGGGACGACATGTGGTGGTGGAGGAGGCATTAACAGAAAAACGGGGTAAAGAAAAGAAATGAATAGAGAAGGAATGCAGTGGTAGAAATGAGAGAGAGAGAGAGAGGGATAGGTGAGTGTGAATAAAAAAGCTGCAGCAGCCAGGTCTCTACGGAGGAGGCCTACATAGCTGGCAGACAGGGTGGTGCTGCTGCTGCTGCTGCTGCTGCTGGTGGAGGTGGAGGAGAGGAAGTAAGAAAGAAAGAAAAAGGAGGAGGACACAGATATAGAGAGACAGAGGAGTGATGATGAAAACAGAGAGGGGGGGATATGACGATGATAACGAGGCACGAGCAAGAAGAGTGTCAGAGAGGAAAGTGTTTACTCTGGAAGATTCAGCAGAGAGACAGACAGAGAGACAGAGACAGACAGAGAGACAGACAGAGAGACAGAGACAGACAGAGAGAGAGAGACAGACAGAGACAGACAGAGAGACAGAGAGAGAGACAGACAGACAGAGAGAGAGACAGAGAGACAGAGACAGAGAGACAGAGACAGTGACAGTGACAGACAGACAGAGACAGATAGACAGACAGAGACAGACAGAGAGACAGAGACAGATAGACAGACAGAGACAGAGAGAGAGACAGAGACAGAGACAGACAGAGAGAGAGACAGAGAGACAGACAGAGAGACAGAGAGAGAGACAGACAGAGAGAGAGACAGAGAGACAGACAGAGAGACAGACAGAGAGACAGAGAGAGAGACAGACAGACAGAGAGAGAGACAGAGAGACAGAGACAGAGACAGTGACAGACAGACAGAGACAGATAGACAGACAGAGACAGACAGAGAGACAGAGACATAGAAACAGAGAGTCAGAGAGACAGAGAGACAGATAGACAGATAGGATGCAAACAGCTGGAGGAAAAAAATGAACAACCCGTAGAAGAGCAGTGGTCGAGGGGGTGAGCGTTCACAGATCAATGGTGTACCAGACCCTCCTCCCTCCCTCCATCTTTGCTAATGATGGAGCTCCATCAGAAATATTGACAAAAAACAAATTGAATTGCAAAATAAAAATAAAATAAAAGCCCCAGAGGCGACGACAGCGACACATACATACACACACAAACAGAGGACGGAGGGAAAATGTCAATAAGAGTTTATCAGTCTGAGATGAAGACAAAGAGACTTCAAAAAATATATATATATATACGTATATATATATATATGAAAAACAAAGAAAATAATCATAAAAATCTTTCTGCTCTTTCTGCTTCAACACTTTCACTGTCGTCCCTTCACTCTCCACGTTTCAAACACTAAATCCACTGCAGAAAAAATATGTGACATTTCTGCATTAAAGCGACACAATGCAGCAGTTCAACCTTCAGATTAAGTCGCCAACATTATTTTGATTAAATGTTCAATAATCCAGCCTGTAAACTGTCAAGCTGCTTGGGCCAATAACTGATACTGATTTACAGCAGGGGTGTCAAACGTGCGGCCCGGGGGCCAGAACCGGCCCGCCAGACAGACCCTCCAGGCTTTCGCGATGTTGCGATTTGCAACTTCAGCGCAAATTCAGCCAATCCCCGTGAATTCAGCGCGATGTTGCAATTTTAACCAATCACCGCGACTTTCCCGCAAACGTGACCAATCATTTGTCGACAAACTACCTTCCGCCTTTCCGTGTGTACAACACGAAGCAACACGTGCGCGGCCGGCAATCGGCATTTGCCAACAAAAATAACAGCCAAAGACCGGGAAAAGCAACAGCCCACTATTCTGCATGAAAGTGGGGGCAAACTATTTTGTACAGCGTGCAACATCGTGATAGAGCACAGAGGAAAGTCATCCATTGAAAAGCATTTTGCCACCGCCAAACACAGTTTGAGATGTGCAGAAATGCAGGGGGGCGTCAGACGAGACAAATTACAGTGACTGAAGCGCTGGCAACCAGGTCAATTGCAGGCGCGGAGAGAATAAAGGTGAGTTGTTTTAAATGTACACACATGGTTAGTGTTAACTTTGGTGTAGATTATCATGTCGTGGCACTCGTTTGCATATAAATAGGCCCTCTGGCTGTCTCTCCCCCTCGTTAACCGGGGTTAAATGTTTTGTTGCAATTTTGTAATCTTGGTAATTTGCCATGTCGGTAAGGTTGTTTTAAGGACCATATCACAGTGACTTTGAACTAATTTTACAGTAATAACTAAATATTTAATATATTAATTAATTTTGATTACAAAAAGGGAAAATCGCAACTATTTATCGCAACTTTCACTTCCGTCCACAATGGAATCACAACAAAAACCTAAAAAGCACCGCAACTTTCATCGCAATTTTTGGTAAAATCTCATGCAACATCAGACATTTTACGCCGCAACAATCTCAAAAAAGGCCCGCGAAATCCTGGAGGGACTGACCAGAGGGTCCAACCCGGCCCACAGAATACATTTGTGACAGTTTTACATACTGATTAAAGTGAACTACTATATTTTTCAGTTCCGGAAACATGTGACAAACGGTTTGGTAGATCCTTTGTAGATCTGTAAGTTTTAATGCACATGTGTAAATAATAAACTTAGGTATAATATTACACTTATTTTTCCTCAAGGAATTTGATACTTCAAGATACTTCATTAAATGTAAAACAAACGGAAACATTTGGATTTCTTGTTGTTTATAGGTTATTATGCTGTTATTTTACTGGTTCGTACCACTTGAGATCAAATTGCACTGTATGTGAGTATGAGTTTGACATCCCTGATTTACAGTACACGGCTGTGCTCATGAGTTCACATGCTGTGGCAGAATTGGTGATTTTAGTGGCCATTTTATAGAGAATATTAATGATAATAGAAGAACTTTCTGCCACTCATGGTTAGAGTTTGGGTGAAGCCGTTTATTATCAAACAGTTGTGTTTGCTCTTTTGAAATCAGCGTGACAGAAACTACCCTTAGGAAAAGGTAGTTGACCTTTATTAAACAGGGAAAGGATATAAAAAGATATCCAAAAATTGAGAATGCCAATCAGCAGTGTTCAAACTCTAAATTAAGAAGTGGAAAATGAGGGATTCTGTTGAAACCAAGCCACAGTCACAGTCAAAACTTCAGCCACAACTGCCAGGAAAACTGGTCGGAATGCAAAGAAAACCCCACAAATATCTTCAGCTGACATACAGGACTCTCTGAAAACAAGTGGAGAAGCTATTTCAAGAGGCACTTGAAGGAGAAACGGGCTGCATGATGGAGTCTCCAGAAGAAAGACTTTACTACACCAATGCCACAAAGCAGCTGCTTACAATAGACCAAACAGAACAGAGACAAGTGTCAAAACTTCTGGAACAAATTTATTTGGAGTGATGAGAGCAAAACTTAACTTTATGGCCACAAACATAAACACTTGACACATTTGAAGAGGAGTCAACGATGAAAAGTCCACCAGTCCTACTGTGTAGAACTCTCCGGCAGTTGATGACTGTGTCGACTTTCATATCCTTCATATCCTTCATCTTACTTGGAAGTCTATTAAGTATAATTCCCTGATCTCCAGTATATGTATAGAGAACGCGCAGTTCTTCAGAAAGCACTTCTGACTGATCCTTTAGACTCATTTTGCTAGAATAATCATCAGGACTGGTACGCCTCGTCGGTGAGTGAGCGTAAGCTAGTATTGCTGGTAATTCCATGTTACATGAATAACATCATTAGTTAATTCTGGGGTTTGTTTGGTGTTTGCATTACAGGTTTACAACCCAACTGAAAGTCCAACTAAATGTGTGTGTGTATGTGCAATTAACATGGGAAAAGGACTTGCTTGTTCTGATAACCCTTCCAGAGAGGAGTTTACTACTAAGCCATAGCAGGTGGTTTGGTAAAAACCTGGAAATACTGTGAAACACAGAGGTGGATCACTGATGATTTGGGGATGTTTGAGCTACAAAGACACAGGGAACAAGATGAATGCAGCAAGTTATCAGGAAATACTGGAGGAAAATTTGAACTCATCAGTCCAGAAGCTGCACATGGGACGTACATGACAGTAATCTACAACACAAGGCCAAGTTGACCTGTCATTGGCTACAGCAGAAGAAAGTGAAGGTTCTGGAGTGAACATCTCCGTCTCCTGACGTCATTATCATTGAGACACTTTGGGGAAGATCTCAAACGTGCAGTTCACACAAGACAAGAGACCGATAATTTACAGGAAGTGGAGACTTTTTTGCCAAGAAGAATGGGCAGCTTTACCATCTGAGAAAATAAAGTTCCTCATCCACAACTACCACAAAAGACTTCAAGCTGTCAATGATGTTAAAGGATCCAATGCACGGTGTTAAAGAGAGCTGCAACAATTAACTGATTCTTTTTCAGCTTCTTAAATGTGAATATTTTCTGGTTTCTTTGCTCCAAATAACAAAGTTATCATCAAAAATGAATCATTTTGGTTTGTGGACAAAAACAAGACATCTGAGATGATCATCATTTCCAGGTTTGACAAACAAACCGGACAACGATTAAGAAAACAAATGTTCACTAGAATCTGACTTTGTGTTTCAAAAATGATTCATAAATTAACGCCATTTTGATTCCAAACAACAGAATTCTTATTTATCCCAGTCATTTGAGAATCAGCAGAGTCGTTAGCAGCAGCTTTAAATAAAGAAATGGAAACTGAAACGTGACCTTTAAGTCCATCAGCTTTGTTTCATAGGTGAAACACATTATGGTGCAAACAGTAAACTAATTACACATTTTGTATCCCTTAAAAAGGCAATTTTGAGTTTTGAACCTCATTTTTAATTTCAAATATTCTTCTTATAAAGGTTGTGGAAATAATGGCTGATGGTCCAAGGATCTATTTTTTAATTAAAGGTTCACAAAGTCCACAATGAACAGGTGAAACACTTTGCTGCTCAGAATTAGTGATTCTTGCAAAAACATTACTTGAATATTCAATTGTACTATTCTAATATTTCAAAGTGCAGGGTTAACAGTGTGTTGAGCAGAAGGGATGCATTCAAAGACCCTGGTAAATGTCAGTGTGTTGATCTTAAAGAAGCAGCTTCAAGATGCATTCAAGAGACCATCACAGGTGAAGTCCACAAACTGAATTCTTGCTGCTGCTGCTGCCACCTTGTGGTCATAGATGCACCACAAATAGGGTCATCATTGGGGTGGGAAGATTTGTTTTTATAAATGCAATCATTTATAATAATCATTTGTTACGTATCTTCTCAATAAACTACCTAGAGTCAGAGTTACAGATTTTTTTATAATCCCACAAATAAGCAAATATGACCATGAATAAAAAACAGATGCTGCTCTAACCTGATGTTTTAAAATGAACTCTAACTACCTTGGAGTGAAGGCCGCCATCTAATGGTTATTTTCATAATCAACAAATCTGCCACTTGTTAACTTAATTAATCCGCTCATTGTTTGGCTCATAAAATGTCTCATTTTGTCGACAAACCAAAATAATTCCATTTGAATGATTCCTTCACAGCAAACAGAAAATATTCACATTAAAAAAAACACTCCAACTGATGAAGCGATGATCAAAATAGTCGCCGATTCATTTTGTCGCCGATTCCCACTGATGATGGAGATATTTCTCTTGTGAGCGGGAGTTGAAGCGCGAGGTTGACGACCGAGGATGAAATCTTTGTGACTCTCACTGAGAGCGAACTCTCCTGAGGAGCTGAACGTTGACTGCTACACTGAGCCGGAGGGGGTGTTTCTAATATTAGCACAGAGACCGAGTGACTGATGCAGTTCAGGAAAACAAACGGTGTCAGGATTCCAGGTATTATCCTCATAACAGAGCCCACATTTTATTTGCTCTCTTTAGTAAAGATTAAAATCCAATAAAATCAAACGCAATATTAAAAAAATTCCAATATCAGGAGAAACATAAAGGGAGCAAATCATTACAAATTTCATCTGAGGGACCTGGAAATATTGTCTACCTCACCATCATTCAGTCCTGGTGATTTATAACAATCCTGTTTTAATAATATTCTTGTTTTGGTTCTTGTTTGACTTTGAAATGTTCACACAAAATATCTAATCTTATTCATTGTCACATTTCTGTAAAGTTACAGTGTTAAAGTATTTTGGAACATTCTGTGTTTTTGGTCCCGTAAAAGCATTTTTTGTAACATTACACAATTTTACAGCAGTTTTTGAGAACAATTTTGCAAATTTCTCAAATTTTTTGTAACATATTTGTTGCTAAATGACAATAAATTTAAAAGATTTTGTAAAAAACTTTTTATATTTTGGTCATGCAAATAACCAAAATGTTTTGCACCTTTTTTGTAAGCGTAAAAAACATTTTTTGTTATATGACAACATTTTGTAACTTTTGTTGTGTTTGATACACTTGTAACGTGTGTTAAATCTTTTTTTGTATTTGTAATGATTTTTTGTAACTTCACTCAACTGTTTTTCTTTCATAACAACATTTTGAAACTTTTACAGTAACATGTTTTTGTAATGGAACTATATTTGGCAACCTTTTTAACCAACGCTGTTTGCTAACATTTTGTAAATTTTGTAACATTACCATTTTTTCATCTGCTTCTCTGTATTTGAAGGTTTTCAGAAAAGTTTGTGCACATTTGTCTGTGAAATGTATTTATTTATTTTAATTCATCGTGTCTTTTTACCTGCACAGTGGAATGCATAGACATTTTTCTAAATCAAGTACAAAGCATCTTTTCTCTTCTACAATCAAGATTAAAAAAAAAAACTTATTTCTTCTCTCATATTCTTTGATTCGAAATTCTTATGATCTTAAAGTAACTAAAGAAACATTATATTATGATTAGGTTTTGTTCAAAGTGTACAATTTTAATGTTTCCAACTCTTAGATGTTATTTGTGTTTATTGTGTAAGAAGATTATTGTATTTTGTACATCACGTCTTGATACAAATAGGTTTACTAAATTAAAAAGTAACAGAAACCTTTGTCCTGATTTTTGTATATTTTCCAAACTAATAATGAAAAAAGGCTCCACCCACTTCCATTTAAGGATCTAAAAAATGAATAAATTAATTAATTAAAATATAAATTTGCAAATATTGCAATAATATGGTGAATTGTATTTTGATAAGGACAATCATGGCAGAAAATGTTCATATGCTGCAAAGTCTTTATGACACACAGACCTGCAGAATAAAGAGGAGGAGCAGAGTGCAGTGAGGATTTTTTTTGTCAGTGATAAATGCAGATAAGATCACATGGCTCGACAGTGCTGTTGCCGCTGTAACGTGAGCCGCTGAACACTCACACTAGTTGTGTTTCCAGCTGTGAAATGAAACTTTCTTTAAACCACAAAGAGCAACAAAGAATTAACCTTTCTGCAGGGCAGGGAAAAAGGTGGGAGTGCACCTTTAATGGCAGAAATAATTGAATTAAAAATAATAGATGTGATTTCAATGAGTCAGACATTAAAATTTAAACAGAAAGATAAAAGGCTGTAAATGCAGCGGGTGGCATTTGAGGTCTACTTGAGATAAATGTGTGTGTGTGTGTTCTTGCACTTGCAGCAGAGCGAGGACCAAACATCGTATAAACACCTACAAAGTGAGGACATTTGACAAAGTGAGGACATTTGACAAAGTGAGGACATTTTGACAACGTGAGGACATTTTGACAAAGTGAGGACATTTGACAAAGTGAGGACATTTTGTCAAAGTGAAGACATTTTGTCAAAGTGAAGACATTTTGACAAAGTGAGGACATTTTGTCAAAGTGAGGACATTTTGTCAAAGTGAGGACATTTTGTGAGGACATTTTGTGAGGACATTTTGTGAGGACATTTTGACAAAGTGAGGACATTTTGACAACATGAGGACATTTTGTCTAGTCCTCGCTTCTTTAAAAGGGCCTTTTCAGGGTTAAGACCTGGTTTTAGTGTTAGGGTTAGTATTGGGTTTAGGTTAGGGTTAGGAATCTAGTTATGATGGTTAAGGTTAGGGTAAGGGGCTAGAGAATGTATTATGTCTATGAGGGTCCTCACTCTGATAGAAGCACAAACGTGTGTGTGTGTGTTCTTGTACTTGCCCAAAATTCGTATAATTCCTACAAAGTGAGGACATTTTGACAAAGTTTGGCTGGTCCTTTTGGCCGGTCCTCACTTTTTTTTCACCTGATAAAATGGCTTTTTAAGGGTTAAGACTTGGTTTTAAGGTTAGGGTTAGAATTGGATTTAGGTTAGGGTAAGGGTTAGGGCACTAGTAATTATTGTTAAGGTTAGAGAAAGTCTCCAGGAAAGGAATGGAAGTCAAAGCAATGTCCTCTGAAGTCATGGAAACCAGTATGTGTGTGTGTGTGTTTATTTAATGACAGTGTCATCTCTGTACAGTCACTATTCAGTATCTGAGCACTAATGTGTCCTCACTGTCTTTTGTTCTCTCAGTCCAATTTTCGCTTTCCTCTTTTATTCATTTCACTTCAATACAGTTTCAACCACCTGCTGGGTTTATTGTCTACTGTGTCCTTACAGGCTGTTATCAGCAAAAAAATATGGCTTGGTTAAATATTTATATCTTATATCTATACAGTAACATGACACAAGATCTGGTCTTGGATATCATCATATCATGATAAAGCATCTGTGATGACTTTGCTGGTTTTAAAGGCTGTTGCATTGATAATTATCATATTTATTATACTGAATACATTTGTGTAATACACTAAATATTAAATATATTGATTAAAAATTACATGGAATCAACAAAATTACCTTTTAAGTGGATAATTATATATATTTATAAAAAACAGAAAAATATAGAAAAGATGAAAAAATGAAACTAAATTCATCAGAGAAGAGAAACACTTCCTAAACACTGGGGAGGGACCCACATATGGGTTACAAGAGATTCTTTTCTGGGTTCCCCCAAAAAATGTTAACTTTTTATAGCCTTTTAGTTAGGTTTGTCCGTAAATGTATAAATAATGAGCATAAATTTAAGTTTTAATTAAATTACCAAACAAATTTTTTTGTTTGGTAATGTAAATTATTCAAATTTGCTCTTGTCATGATTTATATTGGAATTTGGATAACGATAGTTTGGCTTCTTTGGTCTAATTTCACAACGAAAAAAATAGAAGTTGAACAATATGGGTTTTTCTATTGTGATGATCAATCTATATCAATTATTCATCGTTTACTATATCAATAATTCATTTATTGGTTTATAGTGTTTTTCTTAATAATTAAAACCAGTTTCTGTGATTTTTCAGCTTCTTACGTGTTAATAATTTCTGGTTTCTTTGCTCCACATAACAAAGGAATCATTAAAACTGAATAATTGTGGCTTGTGGACGAAACATGACATTTGAAAACAGTTTTCTTAGCTTGCTATTAACTAACTCAATATCTATCTTACCTTGCTATTAACTGGCCAACTACCTATCTTATCTTTCTGTTAACTAGCCAACTACCTATCTTAGCTTGCTACTGTCTGGCCAACTACCTACCTTAGCTTGCTATTGACTGGCCAACTACCTATCTTAGCTTGCTATTGACTGGCCAACTACCTATCTTAGCTTGCTATTAACTAGCCAACTACCTATATTAGCTGGCTATTAACAAGCCAACTACCTATCTTAGCTTGCTATTTACTATCTCAATATTTATCTTACCTAGCTATTAACTAGCCAACTACCTATCTTAGCTTGATATTAACTAGCTAAATATTTATCTTACCTAGCTATTAACTATCCAACTACCTATCTTACCTTGCTATTGACTAGCCAACTACCTATCTTAGCTTGCTATTGACTGGCCAATTACCTATCTTAGCTTGCTATTGACTGGCCAACTACCTATCTTAGCTTGCTATTAACTAACTCAATATCTATCTTACCTTGCTATTAACTGGCCAACTACCTATCTTATCTTTCTGTTAACTAGCCAACTACCTATCTTAGCTTGCTATTGTCTGGCCAACTACCTATCTTAGCTTGCTATTAACTAGCCAACTACCTATCTTACCTTGCGATTAACTAGCCAACTACCTATCTTACCTTGCTATTAACTAGCCAACTACCTATATTAGCTTGCTATTAACTTATTGTGAGTGATTTCTGTTATTAGGTTGAGTAGTTTCTAACATTAATATTAGACTTGGTCTTAAATTGGACTCAAACCCTTGACACCAATAATATCTGTCCTGAGGGTTTGATGTGATTTGGTGAATCGTGCATCATTTTAGAGCTGCGCTCGTACATCAGTCTGAAGAGGAGAGGAAAAAGTAAGGCTACCACGTCCACTGTGTTCAAACACGGCCTCCTCCACTAACACACTCTCTTTCTCTCTTTTTTCTTCTCTTTCTCCAACTCACTCTTCTTCTCTCTCAGACCTTTTGTCCCTCTCTCACCCACTCACTCCTGCCTCACACCTCTCACTTGTGTGCAGCGAGAGGCTGATCTGAGGGAGACCGTGAGCAGTGAGTGTGTGTGTGTGCGTGTGCGCGCGCGTGTGTGTGTGCGCGTGCGTGTGTGTGCGCGCGTGTGTGTGTGTGCGCGCGCGTGTGTGTGCGCGTGTGCGTGTGAGTGGAGCTGATGCTGCCTCTGCGTCTCACTGACCCTCACCTCTCTCCGTCAGGGCGGAGGTCACGTGATGATCAGAGAAAACGTGACACGGTGAAGCCCGAGCACTTAACATTTCTCTGAAGATACTTGTAGAGTTTATGATCTAAAAAGACACACAGTTGCTGCTGCTGCTGCTGATGATGATGCTGCTGCTGCTGCTGCCGTCTGACAAGAAAACTGTTTCAGCTGCTCCTGTAGCTTTTATCTTTTTCAAATTCTACCACTTTACACTTAATTTATAGCATGTCTATATGTCTATCTAGCCAACCTTCTATCTGAGCTTGCTATTAAGTCGCCAACTACCTATCTCGGTTTGCTATTAACTAGCCAACTATTTATCTAAGCGTGCTATTAACTAGCAAACTAGGTGTGCTATTCACTAGCCAACTGTCTTTGTAAGCTGGCAATTAACTAGCCGAATATATATAGCTAAGCTATACCTAACTGTCTATCTATCTAAGCTTGGTATTAACTAGCCATCTATCTTGGCTTGCTATTAACTGGATTATGAAAATAATCGTTAGCTGCAGCTCTGATGGCGAATAGAATTTGCTATTAAATTTTCTTCTTCTTCACATAAGATTATTGGAAGAAGAAGGATTTTTTTTTTACGTTAATTTAATTTTATTTTATTATTATAAAAAACAACGCACAAAGGTTTACTGGAGACACTTATGGTGTAGCTTTTTAATCTGGATTTTGTGTCTGCAACGCAGTGCACTCATACAGTATATTATTATTATAAAAAGTACATAGCCAACTGTCTGTGCAAGCTTGCAATTAACTAGCCAACTATCTATCTTGGCTTGCTATTACCTAGCTAACTATTTATCTAAGCTTGTTATTGACTAGCCAACTAGGCATGCTAGTAACAAGCCAAATATCTATCTAAACCTTCCAATAAGTAGCTAACTACATATCTAAGCTTGTTAGTAACTAGCCAAATATCAAACTAGGCTTGCCATTCATTTGCCAAATACATATTTTGGCTGGCTATTAACTAGCTAAACTAGCTTACTATATCTCAAACTAATTAGCAACATCAATCAATTTAGTGCTGGATAATCACTGATAAATCGTTTTAACCTTGATAATAATCAGTAAGTGATACTGTGATTTGAAGGGACATTTAGTGAGTGTTGACTTTAGTGAGGTAAGCACACACAGTCCCAGCAATAACAGCAATGGTAAAAATATTTTCTCATTTTGGGTTTTCAGTTTTGGCCAAAGATGTTCATCTCAGTGCATCACTAGACATTTATGATCAGACACCCACGTTTGCATCTCTGGCAGTAATTTAATAAATTAGAAAGTGTTGAATTTGATGATTTCAGGATAAAAACATTACTTTCAGAGTCACCCTAAAACTCTGACCGTATCACTGAAATACACAAAGAAAAGCAAGCATTTGGGGGGAAAAAAAGTATCCATGTATATAATGTGTCCTTTTCATCTTAGATGAGTGAACTGTACCAAGGAGGTTTTTGAAGCTGATAAAACTATAAAACATGACAAAGACATGAATAATAATTTTGTTTGAGAAGCTGTAAACTAATATTCTACATCTGGCAGCTTCTCCAGAATGAATTCATATGAATTGTGCTGATGATCCAACAATGTTTTCAGTATAAATTCAAAAGAATGCTACATTTACAGTAGGTGATGACCCGTTATTTATAACACCACTGCTGAGGTTTATACTGTGAAAGATAAAGAGTTAGCTCACATTAAGCAGAAACAAAAATAATGACAATAATCTCAACCTGAATGCAGCCAGAATTTAAGGAAAGAAAACAAGAAAAATAAACTCTTCCAAATCTTTCAGTGCAAAGCAGAACAACAGTCACTAAAGCACATGGTTCCACCAAGGACAAACAAACCTACATGTCTGTCTCACTTTGATAAAACAAAAGTAACAGGAAAAATAGATCTAAATGGATGAATTTTACATCAATATTCACAAGTGAGAAGGTTCCCCCCCCCCATTATTGCTCAGCCCGAGCAAAAAAGATTAAAAAACAGGATGGTAAATTCATAAGAGAAGAGAATCACTCAGTGGTTCCCCAACACATGGGTAAATTAAGATTTTTATTTTTTTGGGTATCCCCACACAAACTCGCAGAACTTGCCCAACCTTTCAGTTGAGATGTATTTAATTTCCTTTAAGTGACATGCATACATTTAAGTTTTAATGAATTTACAGACTACACACCTCTAAGAAATGACTCCCTTGGAAATCATCCAAATTTGCTCTTGTCATGATTTATATTGTTATTTGGGTCACAAGGGTTTGGTATGTTTGGTTTAATGTCACAGTGAATAATGAACAATACGGGTTTTCCCTATTGCGACAATTTATTGCATACAAGATAAATCAGCAAATACACTAAAATATTCAGATGTTATTTATAAGCCATATGGCCCAGACTTAGCACAAGCTAACTCATAAAATGGCTGATTAAATTAGAATTAGTGTAGTGTAATTAGTGATTGTGTAAGTGTGTGCATTGTAATACTCACACATCCACATCTGGCATCAGATCCAGTTTGTTGGGGAAGATCTCAGACAGAAGCACTCGAGTGAAGTCTTTTCCCAGTGACTGCAGCCTCGACTCCAGGTGCTGAGAAGAAAAAAACAGTGTCAAAGGGATCAATAAAAAGATTTGGAATCAAACCATCAAACGCAGTTTCTTCTCAAACTCCTCAGTAAAAAAGTTGCAGACCACACCGCGCACGACTTCCGGCAGAACATACAGGACGCGGTTAAAGCTTTCCTAATCTGGGGTCACTCTGAAGTTTTGGTTCAAGCAGAAAGACGGGTTTTATCCGACGTTTCTGAAACCTCACATATCCATCCATGTACATTTAGCTCCTTCACCAAGTCCACACTGTGAAAAGAATAAATCCCTTTTCAGCCAGTCCTCCAGCCTTTCTTTCTCCCTTCATTCTCTGGCCGAGTTGAAAATCTGTAATCCCTGCAGAATATTCTGGGCCTTTTTCTGGATCTCCGTCTAGTTTGTTCTGACCTGAGGCTTCGTCAGCGGAAGGGGCAGCTGTTCTCTACTTCAACCTCTTAAGGGATGTTCATTCACTTCATCCTGTCACGGTGTAACCGAGCCATTGAAGGAAAACTCAGTTTGGGAACACAGAGCCTCAGTAACACTGTTTCGACACCTCTCTCATATTTTCTATGTGAGGAATCATTTTTTTAAAGACAGTATCGCGACCTAAATCTCAATATAAATCTTGACAGAAGCAAATTGTGCACAAATGTAGTGACTTTCAAGTTTCAAGATATCTTTATTACCCTCATCAGGACCATAACACAGCAAATAAATACATACAACAATAGAATAAACATGGAACCACATTTAAGACTTGAGTTATGTAATTTATTTTAAACCCATTTGTTCTGCATTAAACCAGATTATATCTGCGCCCCAATGGCAGCAAGATGAACTGGTGAAGTGGATGATTGGAGTCAGCCGAGCTAGATTATTTAAACTTCAGATTTTGCTGCACACCCTCACGATACCCTGTGATCGATTTTTTCAGATTAAAACAAAGTGACCCGTGTCAGCCCGTAGAAGGGAAAGTAAGAACAGATTCGATAGAACCAGAATATAACATTGGTGCATGGAAAAATATAATTTATTTCATGCATGATATTTACAATATAGACAAATTAATCTCAAATGAAACATTGGGAAACCCAAGCTACCCAAGATCCATCTGTGGGTCCCAACCCAGTGTTTGGACACCACTGCTGTAGAAGGAGGAAGGAAATTCCAGGTCTTTTTATCAATGTCCAGCAAAATGTCCACTGAATAAATCGATTTGTTAATGTCACAATACACTGCTCACTGCATTAGGTTCACCTGTTCAACCGCTCATTATAGTCATCATGACAATAACTATTTCATTTATATAGATCTTTAAAAAAAATACACATTTCAAAGCAAAGCAAAAACTCAAAAATAGGATACACAGGGACCAAACAAGACGAATACAAAGACAAGATTTATAAAATAATACAAAACATTAATAAAAACAATAAAAGAGATAAAAAGAATAAAAGGATTAACTCAAATGACAATCACAGTGTTGTTGGTGTGAGTGTTTCAGAAACTGCAGGTTCACGGCAGTTTTCATGCCCAACCATCTCCAAAGTTCACAGAGAATGGTCTGAAAAAAATCTGTTCTCTGAGAGAAAATGACTTTTTAACAGGCACACTGGTTTGAGATCATGGAAAGACAAGAGCAACTCTGTGAACGTACAACATGTCAAACCATGAAGCAGACGAGCAGCAGCAGCAGCAGCAGCAGCAGCAGATGATCACACAGCGTCCTCTGTCAGGGCTGTCGCTTTTCCCAAAAACAGGGTTCCCACACGTTGGATGACATCAAATTCAAGGACTTTTCAAGGACTTCTCTGGACCAATTCCCTCATGGCCAGATGGGAAAACCTGTCAGAGTGTCTTCGTCCATGGCAATGTCCACTTTTATTGATTTGCAGATGATCTGCATCTGGACAAGTGTTTATCCTTGGGATCTTGGTCAAGTCAGTCTTTGTCATTTGGAATTATCTTGGATTATCTTGGAATTTTAATTTCCCAGACATCACATCATTTGCTCTCTCTCGCTAAACGTTACTTGCTCATTGTCCTGCATGGAATTTAACGTCAATGGTGGAGAGAGACAGTGGACAGTGTCCACAACACCACGAGTAATTACGACTCCACGTTTGTTCATTTACCTAAATATTAACTCAACTTCTTTCTTCTTCTTCTGTCTTTAAGGGGTTCTGAAGGACCCTTGGGAACCCTGGGACAGGTACTACGAGTGAACTGGATGGAACTCCCACTGGGGTCAATTTAGAGTGTCCAATTAACAATGAGGCTGGCGGGGATTCAAACTAACAACCCTCTGGTTACAAGCCCAATTCTCCTCTGCTTGGCCTTGGGCTGCCCTGATGGTGAACTTTAATTCTATTCAAAAAAATATCAGATTTTGAGTAAAAAAAGGACTCTTGTGTACTTAATAAAGTGGCCAATGAGAGTATAAAATGTGAATTTTTTCACTCTGGACAGTAACTCATTTCCATACAAAGGGTTAGAGTCTATTTCATGTCTTGCAAAGTAAAACACCTTTAGGCTGAAAAGTGCTGACTCTCACAATCACTTTACACTCAACATTAAATGAGAGCTGGAGGTCAAAGCCTGATGAAGCCGGAGAAACTACATCATCAGCAAACACTCAGTCCTGAGGTCACCAAACGTCTCTGTCTCTCTGCTCCAGTGAAAACTGTGTGCATGAATATCACAGACTTGGAGACAAAGAAAAGCCCAGAGGACAGAGGGACAGCTCTCACTCTATTATTAAACAAAAACGCACAGTAAGACAGAGGCAGAGCACTTCCTGCTATATTTCCTGTGCAGGCCATAAAAATGACTTAACATGTCATATATGGATTTTAAAAAAAAACATACATGGAATCCACACAATTATATTTTAAAAAGTTGCTTAATAAAACCTGATTTATTTTAAACCTAATTAATTGTGTATAGTAAAATATGACCATATTTATAGTAAATTTCCTTACTTCTAAATACTGTTGCATTTCACGACCATGTAATACAGATCCTAAACAGTAGATTATATTTACAGTATACTGTCAATCTCACTCATGGAGAAGCACAAACATTTCAAAAGAAAACTTTTAATGAGTCCAGAAAAACAACCAGTGTGCAGCCTTTTATCCACATATGTCTTCTATATCAGGATATAGATAAGATTAATTAAGAGTGTCCAGCCACAGAAATATTGATTTGACTTAATATAGGGCAGCAAATATTATAATATAATCTGTTGATTATTTTCTCGATTAATCAAGTAACTGTTTGGTCCACAAAATGTATTAAAATGTTGAAAAATGTTGATCGGTGTTTCTCAAACCTGGAAATTATTTTCTCGAATGTCTTGTTTTTGTCCACAAACCAAAATGACTAAGTTTTAATTTATTTCTGTCTTATATGGAGCAAAGAAACCAGAAAATATTCACATTTAAGAAGATTAAAAAAGCTGAGAAACTTGTTTTAACTCTTTACACTCGAACCGATTAATCAATCATTGATTAACTGATTCATTTAGTAATGGATTAATAATAGATTGACTAATTGTTTCAGTCCTAATTTAATATCCGGAATAATAACGATACAACTTTCAATTAAAAAAAAGTATATCGATATAAGAATTTTTCCCAGTATTGCTCTGATTTGTCAAATTACAAATATTTAAATACATTTCCAAGTAAAAACTGGGAAAAAAGAAGTACTACACACATGACAGCCTGAGAAATATAATCCCAGTTTAAGGCAATCTCCTTGTCTACCTTTGATATTTTGGTGAGCGGTTACTCATGTTTTCAGAGTGGAGCCACCCAGAGTCAAGAAATCTACAAAAATATTATCTTTTCTGATAAAAATGTGTGGATTTACTGATATATAATGTCCCTTTTTATAAACCGTGTATAAAAAGGTGGATCAAGCCAAAAACTACTTTGAATTTGAGTTTGAATGGAAGTTTTAGTGAAAATGAGCTTCTACTTCCCACTTGATTCCTTTATTTGTATTATTATTATTATTATTATTGATTTTTTTTTAATTTCAGGAATAATTTTTGTAGTATTTTCCAGAGCAATGGTCATTTAATGTAAATTTACCAGTAAATAGGCAAAAACCACAGCATGTTGTGCCTGATTATTCACCACAGCAGCTTATTTTCCAGCAGCATTATAACATTTTTAAACACTTTGCTATACATTTTATACATTTTTAAATATTGTAGGTACGGTAATCAGGATTCCACCAGATTATAATCAGACTATGTCCATAAAGTAACTGTAATTGTCGGAACTGTCAACAATTGTTGGATTGCATCATCAAAACTTCATGTTTCCAAACTCGCATTCCACTGCATCGTAAACCGTTGCATATGGTATGATTCCCAAACACTGGGTCGAGACCCACAGATGGGTCGTGGGAGAGATTTGCTGGGTCCCCAAACAAATTAAGCTAAGATTTATATGGATATCTTTAAAATTCCATGCATAAAAAGAGGTTTTAACCAATTCATCAAACATCTCTTGTCACTACATACTGTATGCACAAACTTGTTCCTGTTGCAATTTATACTGTGATTTAGGTCACGACAGTTTGCTATCTTCAAAAAAAAGAGTAGAAACATGCTGAAAACATGCTGAAAAGACGGAGCAAACTCTCACCTCCAGGACTTTGGGACTGCCCTGTCGGCCCAGTGTGCCCAGAATCAGGCCCCATCTCTGGGCAGAGCGGGCCTTGTCAACAGCCTGGAGCCTTAAGGCACGCATGGCCTCGTGGTCGTAGTACTCCCTGGTGAAAACCTTACTGTACGGGTCATATCTACAAAAATACAACCACAGAAAAACGGAAATGTCGAAACGTGATGTGTGAATTCCACAAACCTTATTATAAACATTATTATCATTTGATTTTAGGCATCTACAAGCAGAGAAATATAAGGAAGGACAAAAAATTATAAGCTAATAATAGTTAGACAGAAAGCTGTGTTAATTTGAGGAAGTGGGGGTATTTTATTAAAACTATTCTTTGGTACAAGAGGGATCTTAAGAATCTCTTCAATGGGAGAAACAGTGGCACTGAATGTCAAACACCACACTTTGACTTTGTGAAGGAATAATATGACATTTTATTTTGGTATTGTTTTTGTCTTAATCTATTGCTTTTATATTCATAGTTTATATTTTTACTCTCCTACTTTTTTATCTTATTTGTTAGCTTTTTTTCATCCTCCTATTTTGTTTTACGGCTATAATAAGTGAAAGTCCCCGCCGCGGGATCAATAAAGCCAAATCTAATCCATGTAATCTTAAAAGAACTTCATAAAAAATGAAGTGATTCTCACAAATGTTATCATGATACTGTTTTAAGGCATTATAACAGAGGAATGTTGAATAGCATCCTAAAAACCTCAAAACTTATTGACTTCTATGGACATTTCTTCTTGGTTTGCCTGGTATTTTCCTCATTTCAAGTGTTTTAATTGCTTCCAAATTGTTGGATATTTGATATTTGATAATGTCAGTACATAAATTACAGAGAAAATCAAAAATATGAAGAAAAAGGGGTCTTTTCCTCTTAATACCTGTAAGCAGGAATATCTGGGTTTGCGATCATGATCGACTCCAGGTGGAATCTTCCATCGCCCAGATAACTGTAAAAACAGTAAGAATTATAAGTGACAACAAGTGCCAAACTTCACTGAATCACAGCAAAAGGGCAGAACTGAAACATTAAAACATTAAATATAAATCATATAGATCATTAAATACGTATACAAAGGATGAACAACATGGTGGATTGTAAAAACATGACCTGGTTCAAAGTGACTTTTGTGTTTTTCCTTTTTTGTTTATTATTATTATTCCTGAAAATGAATAGTGTTTTTAAAGGCATAAGCTTGGAAAACATCTTAACCACTTTCCCCAGGGCCAGGTTTCATGTACAGGCACGAAAATTGGTACACACATGTATGAGGTCAGCACCAACAAAAAAGTCTATTGGACCCATGACCCCAACCCAACAGGACGGCGACCATTTTGGATTGAGCAGCCATTTTGGAATGATTTTGGCAATTTCACGCATGTGGTATTTGAATGAAAAGCTGTAGGACTGATCAACTTCAAATGTGGTCATGTCACTCTCAACAAGATAAGGATTAAAAACTTATCAAAAGCTTCACTTAATATCACAGAGTGTGGGCACTAGGGGGCGACAAATTATGCAGTGAAACACGGCAAAATGGCTGTAACTTTATTATAGAAGGTCTAATCTGAACCGAACTTGATATGATTAATATAACAGTCCCACACTGAAGATGTCTATATGGAAAAATGTAATTTTGACCAGACCACCGTGTAGTGGCAACAGGAAACACTGCGTTTTACAATCTCATGTGATGCACTCAGGGATTATTGGATCCACCTCAAATTTGGTCAAATTATTAAAAACATAATGTTGATTATATATGGTGGATATCAAAAAGGATTTTGCCAGTGTGAATTTGGATATTTACCAGAAAACAGGAAATTGGTCCTGACGGCTAACAGATACTCAAATCTATCACAAAGAGATCAATACAAAAATAAATAAATAAATAAAAAATTCAGCCAATGATTGGTTGGATATTTACCTAAAGCTTTGATTTGACTTTTGGTGTTTTTCAGCAAAAGAACACTAAATGGTTATTATTTTTTTACTGTTGTTTTGTTATTTAATAGTTTGAACAAATACATTCAAAAAAACCGACAGAAGAAAAAAGGGAAGAAAGCAAAATATGAAACTAATTCAAAGGTCTTTTTGTAAGGTATAGAGATACTTTACAGAAGGGCCTGAGGTAGAAAATCCACTCATCTCGGCCAGCCAGGTATATACGTAGAATGACCTCAATGATTTAAGCATGCTGGTAACAGAGAATGTAAGCCTTTCCAATTAACCCGGGGTCTGGTTCTGTGGATTCACCAGAGCACGAGTTCACGAATCACAAGTACACAAAGACAAAAAAAAAAAAAAAAAACCAAGATCAGTCAGAACGCAGTGAAATTAAGCTCCTTCTGAACGAGAGGCTGAGGAGAATCATGCTGTCAGTGCCAACGGCCTCGGGTCAGAACTCCTACTCATTATTGCACGGTCTCAGTAGGCCCACTGGGACACAACATGGAATTAAAAACCCACTAATTGGTCAGTGTTTAGAGCAGCTCAGGCTGTGGGTGGTTTGACTTACAGTCTCCTCCAAAACTAAAAGATCAGCTGAGGTCCTTTTCTGTGGCTCCACACTGAAGACACTCAAGAAATCAATGTCATACACCGCGTTCGGACTGTCAGCTTGACCGTGTTAGTCGGAATTAAGTAAGGTTTTACTTTTTTTTTTTTGGATTACCGTAAATTCCGCACTATAGAGCGCACCTGACTATAAGCCGCACCAACAAAATTTCGTAAAATTTACGAAAAAATACACATATAAGCTGCACCTGGCTATAAGCCGCAGGTGGCCACGATGAAACATGAGATCTTTATGGTACACAGAAAAATGTTATTTTATTTTAAAAATTTAAAAATTTTATTATTGATTTTAAATGTTTAATTACTAAACATGGCAGTAACACAGCTGTAATATGGCAGTAAAATGAGATAACCATCTGTAAAACACTCTTTTTGCACTGAGTTAGCACTTCGTGCTGCCGTCTCCATCGTCTCATCATTGACTCATTGATGCCAAGCTCACGTGCAGCAGCTCCGTTTCCTTCTCCAACAGCCAAATCCATCGGCTTTAACTTAAAAGCTGCATCATAAGCATTTCTTCGTGTATTATCCATGACGAGGGTGTGTACATGAAGCGCGAAAAGACTGTTCACAACACAATTAAACTAGCGTCTTCCTCGGCGCATCACAGCATCTCTTCAACCTGTCTGTCTTGCTCTTGCGCTACTCGAGCGCCCTCTGGTGGCCGCTCGTCCGTAAATATCCATTCAGATTCAGAAAACTTTATTTATCCCAGTGGGGCGATTCATAAAAATCCATAAATAAGCTGCATCACTCTATAAGCCGCAGGGGTCAAAGTGTGGGAAAAAAAGCGGAATTTACGGTACATTTATTGCGTGAAGTTGGTATTGTCACATCATGATATCAGTATGAAAATTCATAAATGATTATGAAACATAATTATCAGAAAAATACACTAGGAATCAACTGAATGTAAAAAGTGCAGATGCAAGCGTCATTACGTTCAACAAGCTTTAACCGGTAAACTGGTAAAACGGCGTAAATGCGTGCGTCAACTCGTAAGCATTAGCAAAGATGGCCGAGCAACTGTGAAAAATCTGACCAGCATAATCTGGATTAAAAGCTTAAAAATATTGGCTTCTATAAAGTATGGAGAAGAAGCTGGACAAAAAGAAGTAAATACATGTACAGTTGAGTATTTAATGATGGATACTGAAATACACTTTTTTTTTTATTTAAAAAATGAATGAATTCAGATGCAAATATATAATTATATATAATTGTTTTAGTATCGTTTAAGAATCGTAATCTTTGCCTTCAGAATCGTAAAGGAATCATGAGGTATCTAAAGATTCCCACCCGTATTAATGACAAACCGCTACTTCCTTGACTTCCATGCTAGCGACAATGTATATTTACATCTGCTGCGAAATCAGTATGAAGATTTTCATTTCATTACAGAATGTCATGACTAAATGTCCTCTGTAGTTGGACGCAGGGACAGTTAGCAGACTTGTCGGGCATCTGCAATATCACACAGTGTTAATGTCACATTATCGGTGACACCTCTTGAAAAATATTACCATGTAATCTAAAACATTATGATATTGTTATTAATTGGAAAAACTTTCAGTTTGTTCCCTTACTAAAACAGCATCAGAGAAAAAAAATGTGATTTAAAACCTGCCTTTTCAAAGTTAATGCGAGACAGACTGTTTGAAATGAATGCGAGCAGAGGAGCTGCTTCACTTTAAGAAGCTTGTGCGACTGACTGACTCCACAGTCCATCCATATTCTATTGTCCTTTGTAAAACTGCTGCCTCCATAACGACAAATGCTGCGAGACTTTGACTTATGTAACAACCCCCGTCTTCACATTTAGATCTTTACACTGTTGTGTTATAAAGGAGAGACAGAGCAGAGGCGGTGGATTGAAACGGTCCAGTAAACATCCCTTCTTTTCAACGCACTCTCCACTTCTTACTTAAAGTGTCAGCGCAAAGCAAATGCACAGATTCGTCTCTTCTCTCTTCAGCATGAAGCCGCCTTACTGGATGTTCCTGTAAATGTTTCACAATAAAACCCTTTTTGAAAATAGGTTGGACACCAGAGTCAATTCGGTTGACGAAAAATATTCGTCAACGACCCATTTTTAACAGACAGAAGTAAATAAAGATAAAGTTGACATGATAAAAACTAAGACTGAAATATACTGACCCTTTTCTCAACGAATAAAAACTAACTAATCGCTATCCCGAGATACATTTGCGTCAATGTTTTTTCCCCTGACTTCTCTCTAGAACACAGTCAACTCCCAGTTCCAACTTCTGAGTCCTGAAGTGTCCAATTACCATTAAAATAATAATCATAATTTATGCAAGGAATCATGTCTTTATCTGTCACATGTGTCACAAACACAACGCGTCCTGTAGCTGTTTCAAAACAAAACCACACTCGCCCTCTCTGTTCCCTGTTTCCATTCATTCTTTTACAATGAGGCTTTTATTGTGAAATGCTTGCAGGAGCAGCAGACCTTCACACTCTTAAAGTGTGATGGTCTGCCGTTAAAAGTTTGTTATTTATGGCAATTCATTCCCATAAAAACTGAGTGCAAAAGAGCAAGCAGCAAAGTGGTGATTAAAAGGCGACCAATGAAACGCTCCATTATCTTCAATGGAAATAAAGATTTTTGAGGATTTAAAGAGTATTGGACAACATTTTGGCTCATAAGTGTACTATTCAAAAATATAGATAACATCACTCGTCATTTTAAGATATTTGAATGCAGAATGATTACATATTATATATTTTATATTGATATATGTATGTAATATTTGCCGTCTGTGCCAAAAGAAGCACATGATCAATTCATTACAGCGTAAAAGTGCACAAATACAAGAGTGTGTGTGTGGTACCTACTCTCAGGCAGGCTAATCGATTCACTCTACCTTCATCAAATACAAAACACTTTAAATTAAGCTAAATTAAATTAGAAGTTGTTGTGTACACTAACTCCATTACTTCCTTCACATGAGCAAACGTAAACGCGCTCATCACTTTCGTCTCCCAAAGGGTTTTCGGCTCACGCAGGCGCCAAAGATTGTCCTTGCATAGCCGTTTTTAATGTCATGCACCGGGAGGTTTTAATCACATAACAAATAAGATGTGCAGATCAGACATACTGGGGTAAAAGTAGCTTGATATAATTAAATTGGGGGGTGGGGGGTGGGGTAGTTTTACTTCTACTGTTGAGGCAGATTATAAAGTATAGGATCCGCTCGACTGCAGGGGAACGTGACAGGTGGAAACTCCGACACAGCGGCCGTGAAGATGTTTGTTTGTAAACGAAATAAAATAATATACATTTTCGCTCTTTAAAATGAAAAACTAATCCCTATAGTCTACATATGGCCCAGTGTTTCTAAAAACGTATATGTCCTTCTGTCATTACTGTAATACTACATTTACATCCCCAATGGCAGACACCTTGGTTCTGATTGAATTCAAAGACTTTTCAAGGACTTTCCAGGACCAGTTCCCTCATGGCCGGATGGGAGGACAACTTGTAAGACCCTCTTCGTCCATGGTGTCCACATTTATTGATTTGCAGGACGCTCTGCATCTGGACAAGTGATTGTCCTTGGGATCTTGGTCAAGGCAGTCTTTGTCATTTGGAATTATCTTGGATTATCCTGGATTATTTTCATTTCCCAGGCATCATGTCATTTGCTCTCTCTTGCTTAACATTATTGCCCATTGTTCTGAATGGAATCTCACGTCAACGGTGGGGACGGTGGACAGTGTCCACAACACCGTTGGGAATAACGACCCGACTTTGTAATTATGGACTGTAGATAATATCTGCGTTATTTCTTTAAATGAACGATATTTATTTGTAGTACAAACAATGACATTGACTATAAATATGGTCAAATTCTGCTGAAACACAAAAAAAATGAACTAAAACTAGTTAATTAAGTGTTATTAAGTGAATTATGTAAAATATAATTTTGTCGATTTGATGTATTGTTTTAACCAGTATATACTGTATAATATTTAGTGTATTTCAAACATTTATTTAATATAATATATGATGATTATCAATCCGACAGCCATGATATAGTGATATCCAAAATCTAAATGTAGATCTTGTCTCATGTCATTACATATATATATGTGTGTGTGTGTGTGTAGTGCTCAGCCCTAGGTACAAATAAAGTAAATTTTGAATTGTACTGAACATAGTTGATCAAATCTCACTATGTTCGGCCATAGAATTAAACCCACAAACAAAACTAAAAACTTTTTCCTTAAGAACATGAAACATTGGCATGAGTGTGGTTTGAGAAAACCAACTGTGGCTGCGTCTGTCTGACGTTATACAACTCAATGATTTGCACAGCGTGAAGGTATTTTTAGTTTTGCCATTCTGGATCAGCATCTGGCTGTTTTCAGCTGGATGCAACAGAAGCCTGATCTGAAGCGCACGCACACACACACGCACACACGCACACGCCTGGTTGTCACAGGTAGCTACATGTGTCTGGTTGGACTGGTGTGATGTCACACTGGTTCTCCCTCATGTCACATGGGTGGGCATGGTAATGGCCGGGGTAATTACTGCAGATAACAGTGGGAGTGGGAAGCTCCTGCATGAGTCAAGGCTGCTCTGTCTTTGGAAATCTGGATTTCTCTGCCAAGTCACAAGGAAACCAAAAAAAAAAAAAAAAAGAAAGGGACAGGACAGGGCTGAAAGTCGTGAAGGTGGAAGACAGCGGGAGAAGAAAATGTCTCACATTATGGCGTTGACATGGCGGTCCAAGCGAGGGGAGGTGCAGCCCAAAACTTCTCCCGGTGACAGAGGTCGACACTGTGGCACCAGGATGTCGTACTCTGACTTGAGGGCTGCGCTCACAGCCTGCAGTGTGGAGGAGGAAGAGGAGGAAGAGGAGGAGGAGGAGTGAAAGAAAGAAAGATACTCAACTCTCAAGTTTTTCAAGAACGAAAAAAAAAAAAACTGATTAAATAACAGAAGCGATGCATTCAAGGTCCAGTGTCATGTTATCCTGAATTTATTTTCACCTTAAAATCACTGAATGATGCAGCGGATATTCACTTGGACAATGTACTGTAGGGCTGTCACAACTGCTCAAAAATGACGTTCGAATATTCACTCTAAATAAAACACATATATTCAAACTATTCGAACATTTGGTTGCGCATTTTGTCAATGACGCGCATTACGTCAATAACAGGACAAATTAGTACCTACTTGTAAAGGTAGTTTATTTGAACATATTTGACAAAGTGTTACCGACACAAAACAAGTCAATCAAATAATGGCCAAGACCGCTCGCTCACTCGTGGGTGAGACGCACTCTTTCTCTCTCATTTTTTCACATTTGAATATTAATTTTTACCTGGTTTTTTTAACCTATTGGAATATATATTCGAATTTAGAATATTCGTTGACAGCCCTAATGCACAGCATGAGCATTTGTTAACAGTCGTGCTCATTTCCTTTGAATTCACTACTTTAAAACAGCAGGTTTGAACACATCCTGAGTGTTGTTGTTTTTATATAATATACTGTATTTTCTAAAGTGTAGCATCTCCAGACAGATCACTGTTTGTTCTTGTTTTCTTTGCCCAGACTGTCTGTTCATGCACAAATGGCCAATAAACATCTGGAATCTTGCGTTGTTTTATTCTTGGTTTTTTTTTCTTTTTTTTCTATCTGTCTGTCATTTTGCAACACCAGCTCAAAAAAATACATTTTAAAGGATTAATTAATTCAAGGCTGACTGTCAATCATGAATCTTTACTCTCGCATTTATCCTGTAAAGCGTCTCACTCTTATGTTGTTGTGATGTTGGTTAAAATCATAATCTACCTTAATAATTATATTATTATTATTATTCAACTCAGATTATTGACCTTAATAATCTAAGTTGAATTCGGGTACTTAAAGTTCTGGAGCCACTGTGCTGAATTTTGCTGGCATGTTATTTAACTTTAAATGTTACTATATTACAAAGTTCACATTTCTCTGCCTCTAAAAACTGAAGGATGTGAATGAGTGCATGTGTGTTCTTTCATTTTTCTACATTCATCTTGTTTCATGGATCTTATTTGCTTTATTTTTCTATATTTAGTAAGAGAGACCACATCACCCCAGTGTTAGCTTCTCTACACTGGCTCCCTGTACAGTTTAGAATTCAATTTAAAATCCTCCTCCTCACGTACAAAGCCCTTAATGATCAGGCCCCATCATATCTTAAAGATTTAATTTCACCTTACCAGCCTAACAGATCACTTCGGTCCCAAAACGCAGGTTTACTTGTAGTTCCCAGAGTCCATAAAAGTAGAATGGGAGGCAGAGCCTTTAGTTACCAGGCTCCTCTCCTGTGGAACCAACTGTCAATGTGGGTTCAGGAGGCGGACACTGTCTCTGTATTTAAAGTTAGACTTAAAACCTTCCTTTTTGATAAAGCTTATAGTTAGAGCTGGCCCAGGGAAACCTGAACCATCTCTTAGTTATGCTGCTATAGACCTAGACTGCTGGGGGATTTCCTGTGGTGCACTCACACTCACTCTCTCACACTCAGGGTATGAATGTGACTTAATTATGTGTCATTAACCTTTTTTTTCTTCCCTTCCCAAGTCTATGACTGCTTCCTTCCATTCTCTCTCCCTCTGTCCTCATCTTGCAGGCTGCAGGATCCAGATCCAGTTTGGATGATGTTATTNCTGTCTCTCCCTCACCTCCCTCTTTTTCTTTCTCTCCCTCCTTTCTGTCCCCCACCTCTCCTCTGTCCCCCATTTTCATCTCACCCCAACCGGTCGAGGCAGATGACCGCACATCTTTGAGTCTGGTTCTGTCACAGATTTCAGATTTCTTCCTGTTCAAAGGGAGTTTTTTCTCTCCGCTGCCCCCTAGTGTTTGCTCATTGTGTGAACTGTTGGGTTTCTTTTCTCTCTGTAATATTGTAAAGGTTTTGGCCTTATTATGTACAGTGCCTTGAGATAATGTATGTTGTGATTTGGCGCCATACAAATTAAATTGAATTGAATTGAATTATGTTAGTAAAATGTTGAGCTAATCTCTATTTTACTCAGTTTTCAGTACAGATGCTCTAAAACTGGCAATATTAAAAGAAAAATTGTGATAAAAATTTAAAATTGGACAATATGAGAAAATATACAGTGAGCTTTTTTTTTGCCATATCACCCGGTCCGAACTTCAGCTGCCACAAAAATGAAATTTGAACAAATTTATGACGAACACATTCAAACATCCTTATTTTATTTAATAACTGTTGCATGTTAACGGAGCATTAGAGTATTGATAAGACTCAGCAGAGTAGCATGGAATGTACACGACCTGAATGTGGAATCACTGACAACACGAGGAAGCTCCAACAGCTTTCAACTAAAACGTAATGAAGTTACATTCATTACATTTTATGTTACATTTTCGGTCTACATATTGCATTAGACTTTATGTTTCTGTATTTTTAAATTTTGATTGATTTTCAAGAGACTTCAGTGCTACATTTATATCATACTATAAAATGTTTATACTACTATTCCATAAAGTGTATGTGGAATGATTAGAATGCTTTGAAAATTTTAACTACAATATTTTATTATAATTTCCTTCCTGAAATAACTTCCAGCCCCAGAGGATTTTTAGGGAATTTTTTCCTTTATACTCTCATGAAAATGCTGATTTAACCCTCAGTTAAAATGGTTTTTCAATACCGTTAGTTTTAACCTTGTACATAACTTCTTTAAGGATCTTTATATGCTAAAATCAATTATTTTTCTGATTAATTATTTACTAATATGGTCCATAAAATGTTTCTCAAACGGGAAATGATGATAATTGATTAGTCTGACAATTATTTTCTCGATTTCATTGTTTATTCCTTAAAATGTTTTGCTCTGTCCATAAAATCAAAATTAATGTTTTATTGATTAATTTTACTTTTTACAGAGCAAAGAAACCATAAAATATTCACATTTAAGAAGCTGAAAAATCAGAGAAACCGATAAATAGTTGAATAGTTGTCACTTCATTTAGTAATCAATTAAATGGTGCCTTATTTTTTAGTTTTATTTCTCACTTTGTGCTTTCCATGTATAGCCTTTATTTAAAAAAATAAAAGAAACACAAAATTGAGGAACTCAAATGTTTGAAGAATGCAAGAGGTCAGAAAAGACTTAAGTTTGACCCTGAAGTGATCCAGTCATTAGGCATCCTGGAGATTTAATTCCCCATCCAGTCATTTGTTTTTCTTACTAAATATAAACAAGGAAGAGATAAATGAGAGGAAACTCAACCCGATATTAAGGGAAATTCATATTTCCTCTTAAAAGAGCTCTAATAGTCGAAAAACTCACCTATATTCTTTAATCAAAGAGAGAACAAGAAACCGAACAACTATGGCATACATTTAAAAATAAAACGAGATGCTAAGCCTGGAGGTGGGAGGAAAATTAAACGATTTAAAGCTAATTTAAAAACGACAACGAGGGAATACAGATGAACTTTCAGCTCCGTCAGCCCATATGGTGAGACCTCAACAACCTACGCAGCATAAGACATGAGATGGAGACGGAAACACACAGACGCACATATGCATATGCATGGATGCACTCAAACGCCACAACATTAAACATAACCCGCAAGAGCAGAGTGTGGTTTTAAAAATAAACCCTGGTTACATTAGCTGGATTCTAGACTGGAGTGCTGTTGGACCAAGGATACAGGAAGCAGCAGAACATGTTCCACAACAAGTGTGTGTTTCTGTAGCCACTGTTGGTCACTGCTTATGTAAAGAACAGAGAAGGGCTGAGCTGAGCTGAGCCGAGCTGAGCTCTACTGAGCAGCCCGACGCTGAACCAAGGTCATTCCACCTTTTCGATCCAAAATAACTGCTGGATTTTTAAAACCCCACTCTTGAACGGAGCTTAAGTGCATTGTTGCCAGTTTGTTCAATGAATCCAGGAAACGGGATGAAAGTGAGTGTAAAAAAATACACAGTGTTTGTGAAAATATAATATAAAATTATAGCCGCAGTACGTGACTTTTGATTGATCTCATTATTTGTAACATTTGTTTGCTGCTTCCTAACTCCAAACAGACTCTGCCAAGCAAAACTGGCAGCCCTGAGTGAGGGAGCGTTTGCATGTGTACAGCAGCAGAGCAGGGGCGGGCGGAGTCAAGAAGTGTTTATCCTGTCAAACTGCGTAAAAACCCGAGTTGTTTTAAGCAGTAACATTTAATTCTGAAACCTTCTATAGATGCTTTTTTGTATCATGCAATATTTTAATCATATTTTGTAAAGTGTCCTTGGGTCCTTGAAAGGCGCTTATAAATAAATGTATTATTATTATTATTATTATTATTATTATTATTATTCGCTTTTTCGCAGACGATCACTTAATTATCTGCTCGTAGTAGATAATAAAAAGATACAAAACAAATGTTTCGTCAACGATTGTGTTTTTAAAAACAAATCTTTCCACTCAAATGACAACCTAATTTGTGGTGCATTTATTACCACCAGGTGGCAGCAGCAGCGAGCATTTAGTTTGTGCACTTCATGTGTGTTTGCAGAAGTGATGACATTTACGAGGTTTCTTGAATGCACCTTCAAGTTGTTCAACACGCGGTAAACCCTGCATTACTAATTAATCAAATATTAAATAATCTGACGACTATTTTCTCAATTAATCTAGTACTTGTTTGGTCCACAAAATGTCAGAAAATGCTGACCAGTGTTTGTCAAACCTGAAAACGATGATGTTCTTGAATGTCTCGTTTTGTCTACAAACTGAAAATAATGACATGTAAGAAGCTGCAAAATCTAAAGACATGGTTTTAATTGTTAAAAAAACACTAAAACTGACTAATCAATTACTTGATGCAGCTCTAGGTTAGAATATTTAAAAATTTGACAAGAAATACCAGCAAAGATATTTGAATAATAGTTTTGCTAAAAACAACCTAATAAAAAAAAATCACTCTGTTTTTTATTTTGAGAAAACTAAATTAGACAAACACAAAAATCCAACAGTACCAGTGATTACTCACCTGCAGAGCTGCCACAAACTGAATGGTGCTAACAAGGGCCAGAGATTGTCCCGGGTTAAAGTTGAACTTGACCGTGTCCAGGAAGTGTGCGTTGTCCATCTGGATGTCCACAAACACGTAGAGCATCTTAATCCCCGCAGTGGAGTCTATGGGGACTGAGGGAGGACAAAGACAAAGCAAAGACAGATGAATAATTCACTCCGTTACGTCGGGTGAACCTTCATGCATGTGCACTATTTATGGAGCCTCATCTGTAAAGGGTGGATACATCAATGCTGGAACATAATATGTACAGTGTACACACACACATATATAAATATATATATATCACAGACTGTGGTAGAGCTGAAGTCTTTCCACACGAGTGTTCAGCAAACACAGGAAGTGATGCAAACGCCTCAATTATTTAGACACGTGCGATTACTATTAATACCATTAATTTCACAGGCCATTTAGCACAAACCTGAGCTGAGCTCAGGGACGTGCTGAGGTAGATGAGGGGAAAGGTTATGGCTAAGGAAGACAAATTATAGTTTGAGCTGATCATCATAATTATTCTCCCTCTTCTATTACGTTTAATTTGCAGATCAGGAGCAAGGGGATCTGTTATGTTATGTTCTGTTATCATTAAGCAAATGCTCTACAACGGGGAAATGTTATATATGAGAACGTGCAGCTCATTTGATGGCAGAGATCAGCAGTCAATTAAAATCCCAATAGATCACTGCCTTAAGCCGAAGTAAGTCCAGAACTTCACAATGGTTCAGTCCAATATACTACACATTTTAACATGTGTATCAGTATCCGAGTGTACATGAAATTCAAATGATGATGTTCTCAAATGTCTTGTTTTTGTCCACAAAACAAAATGATTCAGCTTTAATGATTTCTTTGTTATATGGAGCCACGAAACGAGAAGATATTCACATGAAAGAAGCTGAAAACTAATTATTTAAGTAAGAGTCACTTAATCGCTTACCAAAGTAGTTGACAATTAATTTAGTAGTTGATTAATAATCCTTGCTGAGGATATGAATTTCCTGTCTCAAGCCAAACAACTAGTGACCAGAGGCCTAAATAAAACATGAAGCACTGTATTTTGATTTATTATTTATTTTTTCGATTTATCAATACAGCACTTTGAAGAGTTAATACTGTGTTGTGGCTACAACTAACTTTTATTTTCGGTATACAAAAATGAATTAATGATAATAATTAATTAATCATTACAAACATAGTAGAGGATATGTATTTCCTGCTTAAATGAAACATTTGAATTAAAGAAGCTGAAAAATCAAAGAACCTGGGTCAGACCAGGAAAACAATTATTTTAATAATTCAAAAATCACCACCTTCAGTATCGACCAATACCAATTTTACACTTTTAAACGATGAAGCTGTTAACAAAACATTTGTGCTGTTGCATTTACGACCGAAAACCATTTCAAGCCATTTCAAAAACAAAAGTCTTCAACTGTGAAACAAATATTCCCATTGTGGCACTAATTAAGGATTATCTTATCTAATTTTATTTGTAAATAGGGAAGCATGCAAAACATAGGATCAGGCTGCAACGATCAATGGATTTGTTGATTATTAAACAGTTAGTAAAATAATTGTCATTCACTGATGTTTTTGTGGCTTGAATGTGTATATTTTCTGGTTTCTTTGCTCCATGCAACAAAGAAATCATTAAAACTTAGATTTAAGAACATCATTTCCAAGTATGGGAAGCACCAAATAACATTTTCTGACATTTTATGAAACAAACAACTAATCAATTCATAGAGAAAATCATTAACCAATTAATCAACTATGAAAATAATCATTAGTTGCAGTGGGTGCGTTTTATATACTTAAGGTGATGAATGTAACTATTTGTTTTTACACATGGAATATATGTCAAAATTGGTTTGACTCAACCCTAATTTAGAATTTGTGGACAGTATTGTGGCAGAATGTCGGAACACACAGGAGCCGAGGGTGGCTTTTTTTTTCCTGCTCCCACCAACAACACAGTGACCAAAACCCGGGAAAAACACAGTAACCACGCCCCACCCACAGTCCTGCTGGTGAGAGGCCAGAGCCCCAGTGTCCACAACAGTATCAGATAATAGAGACGAGAGAGCAAAGCATGAAGAGGAAGACAGAACATGAGATGAATCACCAAAGAGAAGCAGAGAAATTCATATCTAAACATATAAAAGGTGGCAGGATTGAATGGAAACAGGGCAGACGAATGTGAGGAAGAAGAAATCCCTATAAAATGTCGGCTGCAAAACACTGAAATTGAATTTCAGGATGGGGGAAGGTGATTTAATGATGTACTGTATAAATTCAAAAAGACAGAGCACACAGGAGACGAGTGGGAAAAGTAACAGGATACTGGTGTGTGTATGTGTAGCTGGTCTTCCTTATGTTGTGGGGACCTAAATGTGTCTCCACACTCACATTATGGGGACTTGTCTTCCTTATGGGGACTTGATTTTTGTCCCCATAAGGAAGACAAGTCTCCATTTGACTCCATTTTAAGGTGAAGACATGTTTTAAAGTTAGGCTGAGGTTAGGGTTAGGTTAAGGTTAGGGTCAGGGTTAGGGTTAGGACACTAGTAATTATGGTTAAGGTTAGAGTAAGTCTGCAGGAAATGAATGGAAGTCAATGTAAATGTCCTCTGAAGTCATGGAAACCAGCGTGTTTGTTGTGTACATTCGCGGTCCGGGAGTGGGATGTCAATTAGCGGCTAACAGAAGTGATGAATGTGCTCACCTCTCAGAGGAGAGGGAAGGGAATGGAGATGGAGATGTGTTGTAAAAGGCAAGCTTTAGCCCCGAGACACGAGTTGAGTGAGAAAGCAATGAGTTAAATATATCATGAGGGTAAACGGGGGGGGGGGCTGGAGGAGTCGAGTAAAGCTCCAGACCGGAACCAAGAGCTTCTGTCTTATTGGTCGTTTACAGCCTCTCCGCGGCGTTAAAAAGGCCAAAGAAAAGTGACATCGATCTGTGTCCATGTTAGCGCTGCTAGCCTGAGAGCATTTAGGCAGTGCAATTAGGAAAAGAGTGGACGAGATGGACGGGACTCACTAGCACTGTCAATGGGTTTTATTCAGCTGCGAGTTACAGCAGGAAGGTCACTCGTCTTCGTTTCAAGCAGAGATGCTGTTCGAAGGTTCGATTATTCGATCATAATGCGGGGTTCGCGGCGCGTTGAGCTCGGCGGGAGCAGCTCCAAGATGCATTCAAGGAGCCTCATCAATTTTCATCACAGCTGCAAACACACATCAAGTGTACACCCACTAACATCCTGCCGCTGCTGCCCCCTTGTGGAGATAGATGCGTCAAAAATTAGGTCGTCACTGGAGGAGAAAGATTTGTTGTTATAAATGCAGTTACTGATAAAACATCCGTCTTGTATCGATTTAATATATTACATATTAAGGGTTGGAATCACGGGGTACCTCATGATACAACACGATACACTATACATGGTGCACGGTACCAATAATATCACCATACGACAATTGCGTGATAATCAATATGTCGCAGGACAATCAAATTTCAAGTAATCAAAGTGCATAAAGGTTGTGTATTGCACGCGGACGGAGCATCTCTTAACGTAGCTTACTTCGACATTAGCTCGCTGTAAACTCCCTCTTCTTCAGCCAGGTAACTTCCACCCACGTTCCCCTCATTCATTTAAACAGCACCACCAAGAGGACACATGAAGTATTGACTCATTTATTGAGTGTCTTATTCTTTAAAAAAACAACTACTTTTCTGTTTTTTGGCTTCCTAAAGCTTTCCTAAAATGAGTCATGTCACCAAAATAGTCCAGATCTGCTTATGATGCAGAAGATGGTCCAGTCACATTCAAAACTACACCAGCTGGCCTGGATTATCATCATTATCTGAGTAAGAAGTTGCCAGTTTTATTCTTCATTTGCTTGTTTTTTTTCTTCATTTATATTTGCAAATAACCACAATAAAATTAATGGAAAATTGTTCAGACTCTCTGTCACTATATTTATGTTTAAACTCCAGCATAATGATGTAAATTCATCAGTGAATATGTAAAATTATAAATACAGAAGGACTGTTTTAAGATGACGCCACAGTTGCCTTCATAACAACAAAGGCAGGGACATGACTGATATTCAAAAGGTGATGCTTCAGAAGAAATGACACAGAGAGAAAGAGTCAGCCAGTGTGCGGCGCAGTGTCTTTAATCTCCTGCAGGTGTCTGACATCGAGAGACACACTTCAGATGATGTCCTCACTCCTCGTGATGGAGTGATGAAGGTCAGGAACACAAACACACCAGCTCTTTTTCTAAAGATCTCACTGAATCTGTGCAGTTCATTGTTTCACTTTGTGGGAAAAAAAAAAACCCCGTCCATCAGTTAATATCTCGTGTTACGTCGGTGTCTTTATCTTCAGCATCCGTTTGCTTCCTCTCGTCCTTCAAGCTCTTAAACATGTGAACTCCAGGAACATGAACTAATGAATATGTTCCCACTAACACACACTGAGAGAAAACAAACTAACAGAGTTTTGGGTGAATTGAAATTCTGTTGGGCGTCCTTGGTATTTAGGAGAGGTGAGTTTGTAGTGGCAGGGAAATATCAAAACTATTGATTTAGCATTTCCTCTCATGTTGTGTAAGAGACAGACAGCGGGGGCGAGGGTGAGCGTCCTCTGGAACTACTCAAGGTTTTCAAAGGACGCCTCTAATGCATGTTGCCCATTGATCTCCAGGGGTAAATGCGATGTTCAGGCTCCAAAGGTCTGATAGGCCTTCCACGCTAGAACCGGGCATGCAGCACTAACTAGTTACACGATTTCCGTTGATCAATAGCTGCATCGGTCTGTTTGTCCACGTCTATAGAGTGTCCTCTGTCCTCTGTAGAGTGACAGAGACACAAACAACCTCAGGGGTTTGATAGTCACTCATCTTCTACTGCTTTATCCTCAACATGATGGTCACAGGGGGCGCTGGTGCCTAATCCCTAATCCCTAATCCCTGCTGATATAGGGCGAAAGGCGGGCTACACCCTGGACAGGTCACCAGCCACCAACAACCATCCAGTCTCACATTCACACTAGGGCTGCAACGATTCCTCGAGTAAATCGATTACAAAAAATGATGGAGGAATTTCCTCTGCCTCGAAGCCTCGTTTAATTAAATTTAAAGCTCACGTTTTGCACGGATTCTTTTTAGTGTGACACAGCGTGCTTACGTCACAGGCTATGCGTCCCCTACAAAGCGGAAGAAGACAGAGCGGGCTTTGGCTAACGTGTGCGGACAGTTTAGCTGCACAGAAAGGCAGACGCCGGGACAGAAAACAGTGAATACAGTGAAAATGAGCAAACACAGCAAAGCGAATGTAACTGGAGGAAAAGGATAAAAGTATGTTTTATCCTATTACTCGATGAATCCATGGAATATTCGATAGAATACTCGATTACCAAAATATTCAATAGCTGCAGCCCTATTTCACACCCATTCACATACTGATTAGATTCTAATCATTATGTGAAACTTTTACAAATTCATTATGTATGCAAATTCTGCAGCAATAATCTGGCTTAATCTGAAGAGGCTATGAGGTTTTTGACCATAAATATGATTTAATTTATCTAAGTAGACATCAGTAATCTGGATTTTTGGTTCAAAAAGACCATTCTATGTCTACCTTTAACTAAATTAAACAAGCCATCAGAAAACAAAGTATTTTTGGATTTGGAAAGTTTTAGTGACTTGTAGTGCAACATAATTTATTACAACAGAAATGCATAATATGCAATAATTGGCTGAATAACAATTAATAAAATTCATCACTGTCAGTCATATCATCGCTGACAAGTTGAACGATGACAGAGATTTATGACAGTTTAGTAAGCTCTCACTTCTTATACTATGAACCACCTGAGAAAATACTGAGCTCTCAAAGGAACAACATTATCACCAGCGTTTGAAAATACAGTGGTGTTAAAGGCCGAGCAAAGTCAGATACAGACTTTGCACAGGAGGCAGATTTAATCCCATTAAGATAATCTGCTCTCTCATCATCCTCCTCTTCCTCACATATCCTGGTATATAATAGGGATGGTACAGTTTGGTTTGTACTGAGGTTTTGGGTCATGGTTTTCGGTTTGGTTTGGTTTTTTTTTTATTTTTTAAATGTTCACAGTCTGAATAATGTGTTCTATTCAGACATGATGACTCAGGAAAACTACCACCAGTTTCCACACCATAAAGAGCAAAATAAATTCAGCCAGTCGTGACATTACATGTAAATAAAATAGTCCCATTGTTTATGGTTTCGTACCAAACAAAATACATTTTTCACATTTCACTGTACACTCTCTGGCTCTGGCTGATGATGTTTTTACATATTTGAAACTACCAAGGCCATAATTAGCCCTTTTGAAGACATACTGCTCCAATTCTGTAAAAAAATATTCTGCTTATGGGACTGGACCATAAATGTAATAAATGAACATAATTACTGTGATAAAATGTCAGATATTAAAGTTTAGGTTTTGAGTAAAAGTTGAAGAAACCACTTCCTTGTGGTTTTAAAACTCTTCATGGACAGAAGAAAACAACAAACACTCATTAAACAGAGAAAGTTCTTCACAAATCTGGGGTAAAACATTTAATCGTAGTTATGTCTTGTTTCCCAGTGTGTCTGAACAGTGAGGGGCTTTTTTCAAACTTGACAGTGAAGGAAATTATATTGCAAAATGGGCTGTTACTGAATTATTGCTTAGAATTTGACAGACCACATTTTCACAGTCTGTGCCGAGTTACACATTTATGTGAAATTGAAGGTTTTGGGATCATCAGTTTTTAAGTTTTCCTCTTTCTGATACTTGATCCAAGTCTTTTCTCTTTAGGGCTGCAATAAATAATCCGTTTTTAGTCAATCAAATTAAAAGGCAAATGTTTTGACTACGGATTTTCCCACCAACAAGACGTTGCAGAACATCATCATCATCATCTTGGGATTAAGGAAACGTTGATCATCACTTTACAACATTTCATTTCATTTTTTTGGACCAAACAACAGATCGATCAATCAAGAAAATAATCAACCGATTAATAAATTCAATTCTATTAAAATCTTAATTGCAGACTCACAAAGTTGCATAGCAGTTAAAAATAAATTAATACAATTAAGAGCTGGGTATAATACACCATATTATTTTTAAGAGGCAATATAGGTACAATTAGTTGCAGCCCTTCTTTTATATTTTAACTTTTAAAAAATATCTTAAGGACATTTTCACCTTTAATGGACATGATTAGCGTAGCATCAATGGGTCAAGGGAAGGGAACAGATGTGTAGCAATCAATCGTGGACAGATAAGAACCGACCTAAGCAGCATCCTTCAACCAGAGGTGTGAGGAATCATACATATTCCGATGCATCTTAAACAATTGTGAAAAAGCTATAACTGGGAAAGTTGGATGTTAATAAATGAATAATTAATTAATTATGAATCAACCAAATACTGAAAATACAGGTGCACAACGTCTGCGTCGTAACCAATAAACTGCTTAAACGTCACATGGTGCAAATGCGAGCGTCGCCTCGTAAGCTTTAGCAAAGATGGCTGAGCGAGAGCTATCGCTAAACCCTGACCAGCACAATCTGGATTAAAAGCTGACGTGTGGAAACATTTTGGCTTCTAAAAAGAACAGAGAAGAAGCAAGGTGGACCAAAGCTGCACAAAATATACACCACGTAGATCCAGAGGTGGAGGATTAACGATCACCTCTTGTTGCTGCCGACCAACAAAAAATGAAGCTCACCACAAACTGTTGCTATTTTCACTACAAATTTTTTTTACATTTTTGTTTCTTTTCTTTGGTTTTCAGTGAGAAATTGTATAATTAATAAATGCCAATAGAGTATTTAATGATAGCTCTTTGAAGGAGCTCTCTACTGTAATGGCACATTCCTGCTCACAGACTCATTAACATTAACAAAGGGACTCACTGAGACAACTGTGTCCATAGTGCACCATGAAATCAGCTCCCAGAGCTCGAGCGGTGAAGTCGTCCACACAGCAGGCGCCGTACGTCACGTCCCCCATCACGATCGTATCTGCCTCCGTGAACCTGCAACAAATGAACGCGCTCGTCAGCACAGACAGACACGGACCGTGTACCATACGATGTGTGTACTGCACGTCTCCTGTCGTTTGTTATCTCAGTAATCCATACACGCACGTGCACGGTGTGATCATGAGTGAGCACAATGAGATCGATGTCTCTGTCTATGAGAGAGCGTGAGGACCCTCAGAGACACAATACATTCTCCAGCCCCTTATCCTAACCTTAACCATCACAACGAGATGCCTAACCCTAACCCTAAAACCAGGTCTTAACCCTGGAAAAGGCCCTTTTAAGGGGGGAAAAAGTGAGGACCAGACAAAATGTCCTCTCTTTGTCCAAATGTCCTCACTTTGTAGGTGTTTATACAATTTTTGGTCCTCACTCTGCGGCAAGTACAAGAACACACACACACGCACACACACACACAGTGCAGTAAATGTAGTAAAAACACACACCAAGACCAGAGGGTCAGCAGTGGAGCATGACCACAGGAAGGAAGAAATGGGAGGAGGAGGAGGAGGAGAGGAGGTAAAGAAGGAATTGTACACGTTATCTTCATGTCACATTAATGTCAACCAATCGTTGCTGTTTTGTCCACAAAATGTGGAAAATCGTAAACGCCAAAACGTTTTTATAGATGCCAAACATTTTATTCTTTTTGGCCATTTGTTCGTGTTTACCTCAAAAATGTGTGAATAATGATATAAAATCAATGTAATTAATACACGTAGCGTGTCCACAAAGCAAAGATATTCAGTTTATTGGAACAACAAAACCAGAACATGTTCACATTTATGAATTTATGAAATTCTTATGAAATAAAAAAAGCTCCTTTTATTGTCCATCGTCTGCCCTGACTCAAAAAGAACCAAAAGCATATCGATTGACAAAGTAAAAGAAAGCAGACGTCACTCATTAACTGTTTATCTAAAGAGCACTTATAGTTAGTAGTTATAGTAATTTACTAAGCAGTGCAAAAATGAGTGAAAAATACTGACGCACGTTTGCAAAAAACCTTCACATATCTCGTTTTGTCCACCAAAGTAACATATATACAGTTCATACCCTAATTTGCATATATAATAATTAAAATTAATACAGATGAATTGATTAATCAACCATTTGTCACAGTCCAAACGTAATCGGATCAGTCTTTGACTGGTGACCAGGATTTAGAGCGCGTTTGTCTCAGCAACAGTTTTCAGCACGATTCATTCAGACTGGTTGTAGTTTGTCGAGCGAAGCAGGCACCGTGCGGGCCTAATGTTCCACTTTGTGGGAGCAATAGGAAAAAAGAACACAAAAATATGTGCGTATATATATATATATGTATGTATATATATTCATGGTCTTTTAAAAGAGGAAAACTTCCAATATGCACAGACATCTGCAGACCCAGATCTGTTAGAATGAATTGCTGATGGCACCACAGAGAAACCAGCTCCCTCTTTCTTTTATCACTCTTTATGGGCAAATAAAATGCTAAGTAAACCCATAAAAGCTAAATAAAATCAAATAAAGGCTGAGGGTAAGAGACGAGAACGTAAGTGTGAGGTGTTGGTGTTGTTGTCGTTGTGGTGGTGGTGGTGGTGGGTGGGGGGGGGGCTGGAGAAGGTGGAGGTTGCCAGGTATTTGTGTGGGTGTGCTCTGACAGATGCAGGCTCCACAGAAGGGGCAGAATAGAGATGAGATGGGACGAGATGAGATGGAGGGCGGCGGCGGGGGGAGAAGAGGTATGTGATAAACGGAGAGAGAGCGAGAGCAGCAACAGACTCGCTAACGTCTCCCCTGCCGCACAATCTTTCTACAAACCCTCCATTTACTCCTCGCTCCGCACAAGGAGCAACGTTTCCATTTAGCCTTTTCCTCCCTGCTCGTCTCTGATGTAATCTCTGGCTTGCTCTCTCCCTCGGCTCCTCATCATCATCCCCTGGTTAAAGCTTAAGAAGCATGTGCTTGTTTTCAGCTGCAGTAACAGTAGTAGTAGTAGTAGTAGCAGTAGTATTACAGCAGAACTATGCAGGAGTCAGAGTCATTGTGATGATTAAATATGTGGTTGTGGGGAGATGGAGGGCTGTCTCCACTGACTGTTAGTGGGAAAAACCAGCCTTAAGAAACACAAAAGGCTTCATGACACCACACACACACACACACACACACACACACACACACATTAGCCAGGTAAGATCAAGGCGGCGTTATTTTAGAAGTTCACCACGGCACAGAAAATAAAAACAAAAAAACGCGAAAGATGGAGTCGACCGGTTCCACGGTTCCGTTGAAAACAAATGGGTATGTCCAGGAGGGGGGGGGGGGGGGGGGGGAGGGGGGAGAGTGGGGGGGGGGGGGGGGGGGGTAGTCAGCGTAGAGTTTTTACTTAAAAAGGTAGATGATGAATGGAAGGATGTTTGTACTCCCAAACTGTAGGGGGAGCTCTGTAGTAAAATAAACCAGGACTTTGCACAAAGATCCAAACATGTGCCGTAAACACATTAATCGCTAACTAAAAAAATCGGTTTGAGTTTTATTTATTTTTTTTTAGTAATTACAACAAGTTCTCTGCTTCTGCTTCTTAAATGTGGATGTTTTCTGGGTTCTTTGCTCCATATAACACAGAAATCAGTAAAAAAAAAAAAAAAAATTTTGATTTTGGACATTTGAGAACTAGAGACGAGCCGAGACGATACTCAGTATCGGTCAGAATCCCTAGATCACATGTCAGCACATTAAAAGGTAAAAGGTACAGGGTTAACTCAACCATCAACAATCCTATATATCACATGCTTCACTATTGACAGACAGTAAAAAAAGTAAATAAAAATCAGCAACAGCATTTTAGCTGAGTCGTGTTGTGAGCTGTATATTGCTGAATATTTGTTACATACACCTTGAAATGAGTCAGCACTAATGTGTTGTAAACAGCTTCATAGTTTAAAAGACCTAAAATGACTGATATCGGCATCAGCAGATACTAAAGTTTGAGATACAGTATCAATTATTGGACACACAAAAAGTGATACTGTGCCATTTTTACCAAAAACAGTCTGATGGAAACTCACGTTTAACTGCTCACAGCTTTAATTCTCTGCGTTTCCCTCCGCTGTCTCTTCTTGTCTTCGTCTCTGTGTCTTTGTCTCTGTGTCTTCATCTCTGTGTCTTTGTCTTTGTCTCTGTGTCTTCATCTCTGTGTCTCCGTCTCTGTGTCTCCGTCTCTGTGTCTCCGTCTCTGTGTCTCCGTCTCTGTGTCTGTGTCTCCGTCTCTGTGTCTCCGTCTCTGTGTCTCCGTCTCTGTGTCTGTGTCTCCGTCTCTGTGTCTGTGTCTCCGTCTCTGTGTCTCCGTCTCTGTGTCTCCGTCTCCGTCTCTGTGTCTCCGTCTCCGTGTCTGTGTCTCCGTCTCTGTGTCTATATCTCTGTGTCTGTGTCTCCGTCTCTGTGTCTCCGTCTCTGTGTCTCCGTCTCTGTGTCTCCGTCTCTGTGTCTCCGTCTCTGTGTCTCCGTCTCTGTGTCTCCGTCTCTGTGTCTCCGTCTCTGTGTCTCCGTCTCTGTGTCTCCGTCTCTGTGTCTCCGTCTCTGTGTCTCCGTCTCTGTGTCTCCGTCTCTGTGTCTCCGTCTCTGTGTCTCCGTCTCTGTGTCTCCGTCTCTGTGTCTCCGTCTCTGTGTCTCCGTCTCTGTGTCTCCGTCTCTGTGTCTCCGTCTCTGTGTCTCCGTCTCTGTGTCTCCGTCTCTGTGTCTCCGTCTCTGTGTCTCCGTCTCTGTGTCTCCGTCTCTGTGTCTCCGTCTCTGTGTCTCCGTCTCTGTGTCTCCGTCTCTGTGTCTCCGTCTCTGTGTCTCCGTCTCTGTGTCTCCGTCTCTGTGTCTCCGTCTCTGTGTCTCCGTCTCTGTGTCTCCGTCTCTGTGTCTCCGTCTCTGTGTCTCCGTCTCTGTGTCTCCGTCTCTGTGTCTCCGTCTCTGTGTCTCCGTCTCTGTGTCTCCGTCTCTGTGTCTCCGTCTCTGTGTCTCCGTCTCTGTGTCTCCGTCTCTGTCTCTGTGTCTCCGTCTCCGTGTCTGTGTCTCCGTCTCTGTGTCTATATCTCTGTGTCTGCGTCTCCGTCTCTGTGTCTCCGTCTCTGTGTCTCCGTCTCTGTGTCTCTGTCTCTGTGTCTCCGTCTCTGTGTCTCCGTCTCTGTGTCTCCGTCTCTGTGTCTGTGTCTATGTCTCTGTGTCTCCGTCTCTGTGTCTCCGTCTCTGTGTCTTTGTCTCTGTGTCTCCGTCTCTGTGTCTCCGTCTCTTTGTCCCTTCTCCTCTAAAGCTGCTCTCAGATGAAGGACAGTTCAGGCTGAGTCCCGGAAAACACAGGCAGAGCAACTCATCCCATAAATAAATATTTACATCAGACGATTTGAATCAATTACCCTCTCTCTTGTCAAGGTTTTGATTTTGTCTGTTGGTGTCTGTGTTGTGTAATTATGGGGCTGCAAAAAAAAGGAATAACAACAACACCATACAGGACTGTGAAGGAAAATAAATTAAAAATAAATAAATGTGGCCTAATGTATGCTTTATATGGTGAAATGAGAAAAGATCTGGTCTTAGGTTTTGGATATCGTCATGTCGTGATAAAGTATCTGTGGTGACCTTTTCTGGTTTTACAGGCTGTTGCATTGATAATCATCATTTATTATTTTGAATAAATGTGTGAAATACACAAAGTCACTTCGTAATATTTCTTTATATATTTTAATTTGAAGCCTAATTATTTGTGATATAGCAGAATTTGACCATATTTAGAATAAATTAAAAATAAATAAATGTGGCCTAATGTATGCTTTATATGGTGAAATGAGAAAAGATCTGGTCTTAGGTATAATCTAAAAAAACAATATAAAAATATAAAAATATAAAAATATAATCTAATCTAGGACTATATTTGTCTCATGTCACCATATAGGTATAATGTCCATATATATTTAAGCCTTGTGCAAGCAACTGATGACAAATCTTCCTCTGTTGCTATTTTCATTGAAAATGATCTCAATTTTTGGTTCTGTCCTCGGTTTCCAGTGAAATATGTTGTTCCATTTAATGAAGGATCTTTAAATACACTCTTTTTTTTAAATAACTAATGCATTTGGATTCTGTTTTCTACAGTTCTCCACACCTGCTGGTGTTTTAACTGTCTGGGGATCATAAGAATGGATTTTATGAGCTTTTGGCCGAGTTTCTGACGTTTCTGTGGTAATGCAGCATGTCTGTGTTTACAAAAGACAGACATGGTTTTATGACGTGTTTGTTGCTCCGTGCTGTGACGCCCCGGTGCAGGGGAAGAAAGGGTACCTGAAGATTCCCAGCCCAAACTGCAACCCATTGTTCTTGCATCACAGTTTTGCGACTTGGTTTGCAGTTGCATAAAGATGCATCAACCTTTTTCCTGCCAAAAATACACAGCCAGCCCACCAGAAAAAAAAAAAAGAAAACAAAAAAAGAGGAAGAGGTTATTCACTGCAATCCACTGCAGACCACGCAGAACCCTCCAGAATGCAAAACCCAGCACTACAGAGGAAGATTGTATCTAATCAGCCATCTATCTGCCAGAAACACCATTATCACACCATCTTCACTCACAGAGCAAAGGCACATCTAGTTATTTTCAGAGTGAGAAGAGAACACAGGAATTTTATGGTAATAAATGCTTAGAATCTGATTAGGAGACGGTATGAGACGTGCAACGCTACTGGGACAAGGGTAGAGTAATTACTGGGCTCAGCGTATCTACCCACGTCCCACTGGGAGAAAGGGAAACGATGGGACAAACCAGACAGAATAATACCGCCGTTAAGTAAATCCCTTGGCCAACACACACACTATCTCACACGGCGTCATACGATACAATTGATACGACTGCACGCATGCAGAATAAAACAAAAATGCCCTCAATGTCACATCGTTTCCCATTTATTCCTCCCTTTATGTGCTCAGTTATCCCTCCGCCTCCCCACTCCAGTGTCAGTTACTTCAGCAGCCGGGTTTTTAGCCTCATTTCCAGGACACTCAGTGTAGCCATTCCAGCCGAAAATGTCATTAAGATCTAATTACGATGTCAGTGAAGCCCGTGAACTCAACTAACAGCTCTGGTTAATTAGCTATTTAGCATATACAGCTCAATATGTGGGAGAAAACTGGGAAGTGATTTGAATCTGCGTTATGAAGACGACAGCGCGTGCATGTGTGGCAGGCAAACACGTGCCGCACATGCAAACGCCGACGCCAGTTGACTGTGCGGCTGTTTATCAACAGGGTAAGTGGCTGATGTGTTGTGTGTAAACACGATTTCACCCCGCTTCGTTATAGGCCTGTCATGAGGCTGCAGTCTCTGCAGGAAAGAAGTTTAATCCTTCGGCTCCTCCGTCCTCTGGGATGAAATCCTCCAGGAATGGGAATTACAGTGTACCTCACGATGCCATACAACGATTCTGGGACAACCAGTATATTGCAAGACAATCATACAGATCACGTCTGTCTAACTGAAGAGAAAATGTTTGTGAAAAGTTCAGGATTTCTCCATTTATTCCCAAAAATAGAGAACAAAGTGCATAAAGTCTCTGTACTGAACGTGGATGGAGCATCTCTTAACGTAGCTTTCTCCAACAAACTGCCTCTTCTTCAGCCAAGTAACAGCACATGAAGTAGCAATTTATTTATTGAGTGTCTTTTTTTTTTTTTTTACTTTTTTTGTTTTTTGGCCTCATGAGTCACGTCACCAAAATAGTCCAGATCCGCTTATGATACAGAAGATAGTCCGGTAACATTTAAAACTACACCAGCTGGCCTGGATTATCATCATTATCTGAGTGATGAGTTTCCCTCATTCATTTAAGCAGCGCCACCACGAGGAGACATGAAGTATCAACGGCCAGCGAGTGAAACTGGCAGGGGCGGTTCATTTTAGAACACTTTCATTTGTTAATTAGAATAGTGATATTTGCCCCGGTGTATCTATTATTGTACTGCACGGGAAAGAATGCGATATTTTGACAAACCCTAAAATCCTCCCCCTGTTTTTGGACATAAATTTCCTCTGATGCTGAAACAGCAAAGGTACTTGACAACAAAATATTTTGTCTTGTCAGATTATTAAATCACAGTGGCACTGTGGATTCTTGCCATGTCTTGCTCATGGGACTGGTACCGCTACAAGTATGACCCCAAGTTCATAGGTCACCGAGGAGACGGGGGCAAGGAGCTGTCAGTCATGGCTACTGAGGCATTGTGGGTGATGCCGGCGGTCTTTCTGCTCAGACACAAATAAGAGAAGAAAGAAAAGAAGGTCGTGGACTCGATCCTGGGTGTCACCAAGAGGCCAGTATGGACCGTCTGTCCTTCAGAGAGAACTTAGGGTGACTGATGTGAACAGTCAAAAACAGTGGGTACATGTAGTTGCAGGATAACATGGGCTAAAGTGTGTTTAGCCCATGTTATCCTCTAGGTATTGGGAATTGTATTCTCCAGGAAATTTCACATATGCATTCAGTTTACACTGTTATTCTACTGGTCAACATCCAGGAGCACATTGTAGCAGTCAGACTATCCATCCATCTTCTGCCACTTATCCGAGGTCGGGTCGCGGGGGCAGCAGCTTAAGTAGAGAAGCCCAGACTTCCCTCTCCTCGGCCACTTCATCTAGCTCTTCTGGGAGAAACCCGAGCCGTTCCCAGGCCAGCCTGTCCTGCGAGTCCTGGGTCGGAAACACCTCACCAGGGAGGCGTCCAGGAGGCATCCTGACCAGATGCCCCAGCCACCTCATCTGGCTCCTCTCGATGTGGAGGAGCGGCAGCTCTACTCTGAGCCCCTCCCGCATGACCGAGCTTCTCACCCTATCCCCGAAGGAGAGCCCAGACACCCTGTGGAGGAAACTCATTTCGGCCGCTTGTATCCGCGATCTCGTTCTTTCGGTCACTGCCCACAACTTATGACCATAAGGTGAGGGTAGGAACGTAGATCGACCGGTAAATCGAGAGTCATCTTCACCATGACAGACCGATGCGGAGCCCGCATTACTGCGGACGCCGCACCGAGGTGGAGTCAGACTAGGCTAGAAAAGTTCTAGTCAGGGTGTCCATGGAGCGCCTGTGACGGGTCCAACACTTGAAATGTGTCAGTCACAAACAAATCAGTTGAAAATCAGCCTGAATTTCAGGCATTAGACATCAGACATTAAGATACTCCAAACTACCCTTCACTCTGATGACTAACATAAACTCACTCTCTCACTTTCTACCACTTTATTCTCCACATGAGGGTTGAACGGCTGTCAGCTGACACAGGACAAAAGGTGGGTCACACCCCGGACAGGTCACCAGTCCATCGGAGGGTGAAGACACAGAGGGACAACCATTCACTCTCACATTCGCGGAGAACATGCAAACTCGAACCGGGGATTCAAACCGGTGACTTTCTTGCTGCCATAAGAAGCTGTCTTAAAAGAATGTGTGGATGCCATTAAAATATAGATGACTGACTTGTCAGCAGTTAATCGCAGACAAGAGTGAGACTCTGACAGTCACTCTGGAATATACAATTCCTAGCATCAAACACTCCCACACTGTGGAAGCTTCTGCTCAGCAGAACATTATAAACTGAGGTGATATCGTCGATCAAACCCTTCTGGTAGGCGCTCATGTCAGCTAGCTTGTGCGTCCATGTTTCTTCCACCAAGGGAACACTAAAAAAATGTAATCCTATTGTGTCTAAGGCATTTTATTCATGATTATTCATGATTTAGTTTCTTCTTGGTTCAATAATTATAACACACTTTTCACCCGTTAAACCACCTGCAGTCTGTCAAAAACTAAGCAGCTCGGTTTTTGACAAGAAAAATATGAAACACAGTATGCTAGTTTTAATCTTTTTACCCTTTACTTTCATATTCAATTCAAAATTATTGGGGTTTTGTTCAGAACTGTGCATGTATTTACACAATATACTGTATAAAAGGTATCCTTTATAACCCTATATCTCTCCTAAAGCTTATAATCTCTTTCGAAAAACTCAAATGAAAGTTTATAATCTCTTATTCAAAATGACACCAAACATTCCATTATAAATTACTCTGGCTTAACACAATCCAAGATCTAATGTGGTCAATTTCAGGTAATTTTATCCCTGAATTGCTACCATTCTTTCACGAAACAGCTTAACGTGTTTTTTCTCCGACAGACCTTCGGCTAACCTGACTCATCTCCTCATCTTACAAAGTTTGCTTTTATCATTTTTACTTATTTTAATAGAGATTTTCTTTTAAATGTTGATTGATTCAACTTATATTCAATGCACAAAGCACCTCTTGTGTTAATTTGATTTATTTGAATAATAAATACATAAACACAGTTGTGGCACCGCATTGCATTATTTTAAGATGTTGAGAATAAACACAAAAAAAGTTACAGAATAACTCATTTCTATTGTGGTTCCCTTTTTTGTTTAATCTGTGATAGATGCTAAAAATAAAGTTTGAGATGTAGGTCGTCGAAGGTAATGAGCTCAACTTGCAAACACAGCTTGAAAAACAATTGTATGTTGCACTTTAATATTTCCAGGCTGGCAGAGCAGTGGGTTGGAGTCGATGCTACATTTTACTTTCTTTACAGTGATTCTTTTTCTCTCTGGCAGTCCATGCAAATTCACAGTTGTGTGTTTAAAGGAGTGGGTGTGTGTGTGTGTGAATGAGCATATGTGGAGGGGGATTTCTGCTAACAGCAGATGTTTTGGTGCTGTATTTATTCAGCGCGCTTCAAGCAACAGTGCTTCACATTAATATATTTCAAACATACCTTCAGGATGATAAATATAGTCGCGAGGCTCAGCTTCAACAGTTGTGTTTCACACACTGCACAAAGTTACGCACGCGGTTCTGTCAAAGTTTGACTGTGGAGCAGGTGCAACACAAATCACACGTCATACATATTCACGAGTCAGACGTGTTGTTTGCATGGAAAGCAAAATATGTCACAATTTGATAAGCCATAGCTATCTTTTTTTGTAGAATTTATGCTAATTTACTCTCTTTTAAGCCTTTTAAAAAGTCAAGTTTAAAAAAAATTTTATAATGACCCATAATTCGTTTGAATGTTTTCCCCTAATACACAATGAACATCACAGTTTTCTTGGAATTAACACTCTGAACGGAGAAATCGCTGAGTTACATCAGGATAGACAAGGGAAATACAATTTTGGATATTTATGACAAAAACACAAGTCAGTCAACCTGATGTGAACTGAGTGTGGCTCTCTTTTTATTTACAATATTAACTGTGGATGAAAATATGCATTCAGGGAAAACAGACGCCCCAGAACACACAGGTATTTATGAGCTAGCTTAGGTATGATACGTAGGAGACCTGAGATGCGCCCTCTGCTGGATTCTAAGTGCCTGGATTTGAGCATGGAATTACAGTTTGCACATGAACTTAAGAAGCCATGTTTGAAATTACGGCTTGAGGAAGAAATTATTATCCCCCTATGAAAATGTCATTGTTTTGAAAGTATCTCCCACTTGCTGTTAAACAGAGCAAAGAATTTTTTAACACAGCTTCTTCAAACATCCTACTTTTATTTTGGATGCTTCCATTATTTCACTTTGCACACAGAAATGAAATGATTCCACAAAAACCAAAAACTACCAGGGTCAAAATTATTAGCCCACTTTTTATTAAATATATTAAATCGTAGCTTAAATCCTTAAACCCATCATTGTGCTGGTAAAAAACTGTGTAAATGTGTATTGCTGGCCTCAAGAGAAGCTGCTGCACAAAATTAAACAACCATACAAATCTATTTTCAAAGCTCTTGCAAGACAGGTAAAATGCTTCCATGTCTAAAAAACGTTGTTGCAAAACGTCATGACAATGTGAACTAAGTGTAAATCAGTTTACCTGCTTGTGCCTGTGACTTGTGTTCAAAAATACACCAACTCTGCTTCTAGACAGTGTGGTTAAACACAAACAATGAGTCAAATAAACCACAGAAATATTGAAGGGCTGAGCAGATATACGTGAAAGCACTGAGGTGGGCATTCTGTTTGACCTCACTTCCTCTAATGCTTTTGTTTTAATGTATCCCATTCCATCTCTGCTGTACCAGAAATGGGGTTAAGTGCCTGGCTCAAGGGCAAGGCAGAACAACAAACAAAAAAGATTATTTATTATTATTTTTTTGGACTTGCAAACAGTCACAAAGTACTCAAATAAAACAGCCTTTCACTGCATCATAACATGGTTTGGACAACTTACTACCCTCATTTCTAACAGATCACCTTCAGAATCTTACAATAAAGCTCCTATTATTGTCGTCACGTTACCAAGGTAACGCCATTTTGGCAGGAAGTGATATGGTTCACATCTACAGACATAAGCCGTGTTACCACCAATTGGAACGATTTAGTTTGGTACAGTATGGTACGTATTTCTTTGCATTCCGGTTAGGAATTGCACCAAAATAACCAGCCCCAACGTCACTTAACTTAAATATTGTTGTTTAGTTTGAGATATCGTAATGCTGCAGGTCTGGAATAATGTCCACCAGGGGGCAGTGTAAGGATGAGTCGGTCAGATTCTGTGATATGCTGCCCAATCTCCGTGGATTTAGAGTGACAACGGACTCTTACAGCTTTAAATCTGCACCATCGTCTGCTACCGTTCATTTTTTCCAGGAGCTTTATCTACCAGCATGGTGGAGTAAACAAACTGAGTCACGTATCGTCTGGATGAATGAAAAGGCCTCACAACAACTGTCCAGTTCTAATGCCATCTGCTTATTCTCCACACACAACTCAGAGGTCGTTATTCTCACAGCACCACCAGCTTGAACTGAGCGGAAATCTAAACAAACGCTCGACTCGGAGAGCGACTTCTGCTGCTCAGTTAATAAAGGCTCATTCACCTGAATATGAAACCAGCCTTCAAAGAAAATGTGAACCTGCCACTGACTTAGTACAAGAAAAAGAGAGATGCATCATATAATGAGAGCAAAGCGCCAACACCAGCAGCAAAATCCAAAGCAGACATCAGTGTGTGTGTGCGAGTGTTAAGCAAAGTCTCGTCCTTGTATTTAAAAATAAATCCATCCAGCCTGATTTAACCTCAGACAAAGTCAGCGCACGTTTTTCAACAAGTGAACATTTTAATTAACATTAATGTTAGATTATATAACTATAAAAATGGCTGCCTGAGTATAATCACCTTGATCATTTTGTCTGTGTTAATGCACATGGTATGAAATTTGACAAGGGTTTGTTTTTGTTTGTGATATTTGTGTCTAGCTTGGGTTGCCTCTCCGCCTTTGGTTTAGTTGCCGTTTTACTTTGTTGATTGCCTTGTGTTTCCTGGGACAGTTGTTTGTGCTTTGTATTTTTGGCTGGCAGGTGAGGCAGGGACTCCAATCATCGCAGCTGTTTCCGATCATCTAATCAGTCTCCTCCTACTTAAACCCTGGTTTCCTGCTTCCCGGCGTCAGCGCATCTTGTCGGTTTACTGGTAACCTGTGTCACGTCACGTTGTACCATGAGCTCTAGTAAATTGTTTGCTTGATCTCTTTTTGTTCTTTTTCTAAAGTCGCCTTTTGTTTCCTCCTTTTTTCAGGACCTGGTTTTTCCTGAGCTCTGCCTCACCAGCCGGCCAGACTCAGTGCCCTTAGGTACCCCTAGTCTGGTTTTTGGATTCAGCCTCAGCTCCCTTAGGTACCCCTAGTCTGGTTTTTGGATTCAGCCTCAGCTCCCTTAGTTAACCTTAGTCTGGTTTTTGTTTTATTTTTGTACAATAAGCATTGTTACTCCTTTTACGCCCACTTCTGCCTTTTGGTCCTTTTTCATCCCTTGAATAATTTCCTTAAATCATTACAATTTGATCACTTCCTCTTTTGTTTTCCGATGATGCATCTATAACACCACGTTCAAAACAATAGTTACGTTCTTCACCTTAGGGACATAAAATGTAGCCTCTGAAAACACCATATACAGGGCTGAAATAATAATAATAATAATAATAATAATAATAATATGGCACTAACTAGCAGTTGTAGGGAGAAAACATTTTTTAAAAGGTTGAATGAGAATAGGGCTGCAATGATCAGTTACTAGATTAAACTTAAAATATTTTGATAAATAAAATATATCAGAGTGATTTTTCAGCTTCTTAAATGTGAATATTTTCTGGTTTCTTTGCTCATCATCATGTCAACGTTTGGGAAACACCAAAATCAACATTTTTTTCACAACAAGGCAGAAAATAAAATGACAGATTAAAAATATTTAATCATGAAGGAGACTCTTCCTCTCATCATTAATTATAGGCACGTGTCTGACCCACTTGCTCTTTTGCTCAGCTACATGTCTTTCCAGATCAAATGGCTCTACAGTGGTCACAGGTATTTGTCAGCTGCAGCAGTCATTTAAACACGACATCCCAGTGGACATGCTAATTTCCACCCACATTCTTGGCACAGTGCGTTGACCAGTGTTTGGCACTGGGCAGAACCGACTGGCCCAGGAAAAAGACAACCCTCCCGGGGAGCGGCAACGTAGCGCAGATGAAGTGAACCGCCATTATTTCCACTTTTGTTACAACGCAGCTCACTGGGGACAAGAGCGGTAACTTAATAACAGATGGAACTGGGTTACAGTAAATCAAGGCTATTTCAATGAGTAAAAAAGTGAGATAACCCAGCAATACATCAGAGATTATAAAATAAATGAAGAGGAACAGAGGGCAAGGGCTGCTATTCCACTTAGTAAATAAATATAATAGGAGAAGAAGTTTGGTCAATTTTAATCTAAGCCCAATTGTTAAAAAATACATGACTTTTTACCATTTTTTTCCTCATGTCTTTTTTAATGGTTTCCTGTTTCTATCTCTTGTTTTAGGATTATATCTTATCTTAGTTTGTCCTCTTTTTTTATTTTATGTTGGTGAGGCCAAAGCAAATTTCCACCTTGGTGGACAATAAAATTCAATTCTATTCAATTTTCTTAACTAACTAACCAAACAGAAAGAAATATAGTGTGTGTAAAGCAAAGTTCTGCCATTAAAGCACCACTGGGTTGAATAACAGAAATGTACAATATGTACATAAATGTACATACATTGTACAATCTACTGGGTTTCAACAAGTCAAATATAAGGCTTTTTTCGACCGTGAACGCAATTTGAGAGCAGTTTCATGTCTATACACTCATGTCTTTGTTGCTGGAATATAACTGATGTTTAGCGATGGTGTGTAATGCCCGCACGTCTCCGCCATTAGTGTTGTTGATATTGAGTGTTTGCTGTTGGCTTTTTATCGCTGCTTCATGCTTTTACTCCCAACGTCCTTAGCTGTAGCCTCCTCTTACTCTACATAAAGGGTCGTGTGTTTGAAACTGGCTTTCAACCAGCGTCAATCACCATGTCCGAATCGTTGAACCTGCACTTCCCCGTTTAGTGCAAGTATCAAACTAATCCAATCCTCACGTTGCCACACTGTGCCCATCAATTCTGACCAGGCTGCGATTAATTAGTTAGTAGTTATGTTACAACGTAATGGTTGTATGTGTGGTATCGGTATTCCTCAATCAATCATGACTACTCTGAAATAAAAAAAAAAACTGTGCAATTTTTGGAAATACACTACCGTTCAAAAGTTTGGGGTCACCCAGACAAACTTTGTGTTTTCCATGAAAACTCGTACTTTTATTCATCAAATGATTTGCAAAATGAATAGAAAATATAGTCCAGACATTGACAAGGTTGGATGGATGTGACGCTCCGGATACTCAACTAGCTCAAAGGAAGGTCACTTTTATAGCTTCTCTAAGCAGCTAAACTGTTTTCAGCTGTGCTAACATCATTGCACAAGGGTTTACTAATCATCCATTAGCCTTCTAATGCAATCAGCAAACACACTGTACCATTAGAACACTGGAGTGATGGTTGCTGGAAATGGGCCTCTATACACCTATGTAGATATTGCATTAAAAAACAGACATTTGCAGCTAGAATAGTCATTTACCACATTAACAATGTAGAGAGTGTATCTCTCATTAGTTTAATGTTATCTTCATTGAAAAACAGTGCTTTTCTTTCAAAAATAAGGAAAGTTCTAAGTGACCCCAAACTTTTGAACAGTAGTGTACGTCACAAAAAATGACATGTACCCAAAAGGCATTTTAAGGCGCAACAATCAAAAACGCGGCTTTTGCAGCCCAGATTTATCTTTCACTCGACATTAGCAAAGAACATTTTTTATAACCAATTTAACTTTAAACTGTGTTTTTCTACAGAATATTGCAGCAAACTCTGCTATCAAACCGCTTGTTTAACAAACATGTAGAGATTTTCACCATTTTGGTTTCAGTTTAACAACATTTTGCTACAGTCCTGCTCTCTGTCTCCCTCTGTCTCCATCAGTGGTACTGCATCCTCACAGCAGGAGTCTGCTCTTCTTTAGGATGGATTGTATAGAAAGTGCCGGAGCTTTCTCTGTGTGTTTTTACATCATTTCCAGGACAAAGACGTCTCAGCGAGTTGACAAACCAAACACAGTGGTGAAGGAGCAGGTGCAGTTACTCACCAGTGAACTGTTGATAAAACTCACTGAGGGTTTTTTAAAACCATTACAGCATTTGAGGAGGAGTTACGATAACTATGACTCCACTGAGTCACTCAGTCGTATTTTTAGACGCGACTAAAAAACCTAAACAGAAGAGAAAGTGTTGTCACTCTTTACTCTGCAATTCCTTACTTCAATGCTTTTCTCATGTTCCCAGACACTATTTTCAAACATATATAATGTGAGAAAGGGAGCTTTTCTTGTTTACTACACACAGACACTGTTTAAATACACAGTAAATATGACCTGGCTGCACGTAGTAGACATTATGACATTCTGGCACTCAGCTTGAGGACATTTTATCAATCTGGACCACGCAGGATTTTGCAGTCGTAATATGAGAAATTAGCAAAAGATTATACCAGGAAGAAAAGAGCAAAACTGCCTCCCAACAGGAGAGCTGTCTTCACATCAAACCAGGAGCAAGAAAGACGTAGAAAATGAGGTGAGAACAGAATACAAATAAGATGGATGAATTATCAGCTGCTGGTTTTGTAACAGTGGCAAATCTGATATCTGTGATCTGCTTTCAGCACGTATGACACTGAAAATATCCCGACAAAGTACTCGCCTCCAAAAATACATTTGGCATGGGGCTCTCTGTTGCAATGATCCCATCTCCTGCCTATATTTTCCACTCAGTGTTTCTTCCTCTCCCATTTCTTTATTTTATTGTCATGTTGACACAAATACTCAACACTGTGGTCGAGGCAGAATCTCAATATAAACCCCACGGTGAAGTACGACAATCTGAACATCTGCCAGGAACGAGTAAACGGAGAGATGTGAGGTGGGGAGGACGGGACAACGCCCCAGACAGATGTTTGCACTAATACCATTAGGTAATCCTTTAAATCCCAGAAAAACAAGATCATTACTGCTATTTCTGTGGCTGTATCCTCATCTATTTGTCACAGCACTTTTTTTTTTAAAAGCCTAAAACCATGATGGGCCATTATGGAAAAGCCTACACCTTCATCAACATACAGATCTGAACTGCTGCATGGATGACGAATAGATGTCGAGCAAAGGATCAGTGGGTTTCACTCTGTCAAAACATTACCCACACCTGCTGAATACACACGATAACCAGTGATGATAATGAGGTTATTGTGTAGATGTGTAGAAATTTACATGACAAAGTGCTGTTGGGTCATAAAAATCAGCAGAATACATCAAATCGTAAGTTTTAAAAGCAAAGGTTAAAAGAATTTGGCATCATTATGGAATAACAAAGGCACAAAACAGAAGCGAACTCAAATATAATCATGAGTAAACATGACCTGTTTCCATTAATCCAGAGTCACAGACACAGTCACTGAAGTGAAATACGGCTGAACGGCTTGTGATTGGGCTCACCATCTCCGTCTTTCAGCAGTGCTGTCACTAAATACACCAGACTCCTCTGTTAAATATGGACATTTTACAAATGTCCTTGTTAAATGTTGCAGATTAACGCACGTTTTCAGAATTTTCAAGTCTTTTTAACTGATCTACAGTTTGCCATTGTTCGCTTTGATTCTTGTGTCGGACGTCCTACTCATGGCTCAGAGCAGGTACTAAAAAAAGAACCAGGTTCTATCATTGATGGAAAAGCAAAAAATAGTAGAGCCGAGCCGAGTCATGATAGCTGTATAGTGGAAATGCGCCAAAACTGATGATTCCCTCATTAGCTTTGGTGTTAAGAGGGTCATACTTTCAGTGTCCACTTGGATCCAAGTGATGCAACATTTCATCATCCACCCATTTACATTGTTTTCCTCACAGACTAGGGATGGGTTTAAAAAAATGTTTGTATGATTCATACATTTACTTTTATTTGAAAAATCCAATATCTATACAAAAAAACTAATTGGTAGATCGATGTAAAATATGCCATTACCTGTATCCTCTGCACAAATCTCACGAGATAATCAAAATCACATGAGACTTGACCATGATAGTAAAAAAAAAGAGCTACTGGATGTCCTCTACTGTTGTTTGTTCACCTTACTGTACCAAACCAAACCATGCCATGATGGAAACACAGTAATAGAGTAACACCACAAGATAGAGTACCGTAATTCTGCACTATAGAGCGCACCTGACTATAAGCTGCACCACCCAAATTTCATAAAATTTAAGAAAAAATACACTTATAAGCCGCACGTGGCCACGCTGAAACATGAGATTAGATGGTACACAGAAAGATGGTGCACAAAAAAATAATTTTAAATGTTTAATTACTAAACACGGCAGTAGCACAGCTGTAATACTGCAGTAAAATGAAATAACATCTGTAATATGGCAGTTCTCCTCAGCGCACTACAGTATCTCTTCAACCTGTCTGTCTTGCCCTTGTGCTGCTTGAGCGCCCCCTGGTGGCCGTCCGGCCGTAAATATACTTTATCCCGGTGGGGCGATTGAGGAAATCATAAAAATCCACAAATAAGCCGCATCGCTCTATAAGCCGCAGGGGTCAAAGTGTGGGAGCGGAATTTACAGTAAGTCTTGTGACATCATCTACTCACTTAGTTAGAATTAAACAACCTATTTCCACCTGAAACAAATCAATCATAGCAATAATTATCCAATGGATGAATTTTGTTTATTAGCTTGGTTAAATCCAGGTGGGGACCTTTTTTTTAGGGCCAGGTAGTGTATTTTAAAAACTTACTTACAGTCTGGCGGATGTAACTTAACTGCTGCATCCACTTGTTTAGACACGAGAACTATTCATCAAACAGCACAACATGGTCCCTAAAGCCACAATCCACATGACATAAAAGTCAACTCAGAAAAATAACGCTCATAAAATCCTTATTTCCCCCCCCCCCCCCCCCCCCCCCCCTCCCCCCCTTTTTGTTGCCGCTGATGAAGTCACATCCATCTAATCCCTCTTTCCTTCACCCTGAAGGCTTCACTCCATCATCTGTCACTCGACTCCCTTAAGTTATTTCACCCTCTCTCTCTCTCTCTCTCTCTCTCTCTCTCTCTCTGCTCTCTTCATTCTCTCAAGCTTTGCGACTCCTTCCTTCTCCTTTTATGCTCCTTTGTCATTATTTCTGTGAGCTGCTTTCTGTCATTACATCTTAATTTTTGAGACTCCCCACTCATTCAAGTGTCTTCAATGCTTGATTAAGTATAAGTGAGTCTTTGAGATTGAGTTGTCCTTCATTTGTCCTCTTAACAAAAACGACATTCTTTGGATGTTCTCGCTCTTTTTTCCATGATAGGATTATTGTTATATATTGTTTAACAATTAGGGATGTATCAGTGGGGTTTTATTGATTCCATTTGGGGGGGGGGGGTAGGCTTGCTAACAATTTACTTGCAACAATGCAAGTTGCTTTGCTTTTGCTAAATTTAGCACAAACAAACTGTTAGCATTACTGACGGCCGGCAAGTGTAAAATGCTAGTGAGGCGACTTTTCTGACTTCCAACATTCTTTAATTAAAGTATGTTACTTTTCTTAAAACATAAAGTTTTAGCATTGGATCACATTCATTACACTACTTTACACTACAAGCAGTCGTGCTTAAAATGACTATTTTCCCGTAAAAATATCAAATTGATGCCGGTAAACAATATTCCCGTTTGCGAGAAAAAACACAATGACTGCAACTAAATATTTAAAAATGTGGTCAATAGACCATGAGAGGGCTTTAAATTCAACCTAAATTCTGCCATCACGCTGTTAATTATATTTACACTTTGCCGGCCATTTTGCTTTTGCACAATATTCTGCATTACACATCATCATGAGATTTTACATCCTCACAGGTAAACACGAGAAGAGACAACAATTCCCCCCCGTTTGACCTCAAATTTTCAAAAACCTCCACACTATTTTTTCTCGAGGAAAATGCCCCATCTTTGCTGATAAAATGTCAATATCATTATGAACAGATCTTTACTGTCTAGTTTTGCTGGGAACTGCAAATAGATGAGATGTCACCTGAGACACGTTTGCAGTGTGAACACCGATCTGTAAGCATCTCAAGTGTGAACCAGGCCTTATGGACTGCTTTGTAGTGAAGGGCTTTTAATCTCCTGGCAACAGTCCTGCAACATCAAGGCTTTTCTGCATCGTGTTCCCTCATTTTGACTGACAGTCTAAGTGCTACACACAGTTTAAGGTTTCTGGAGTAAATACCATGTTGACAAAAAAGAACAAATAAACACCTCGCAATGTTGCGTATGTTCGACGTCGGCAACGCTGTTATCGTTCAAGGACAGCTGGGTGGTAGAATATGATAGTGAACCTACCTTTTTAAAAGGAAAATGTTGGAAATTAACGTAACTTAAAAAACAATACTAATAGCTGGATCCTTTGACTATATAGATGCGTGATCGGGAATTAATTTTATGCCAGTTCTTGGTATCCACTCCTGATTCATGCATGATTTTCTCCTTCTTAACAAAGTAATTCAGATATACAGCTCTGTGCATAAGTCTTAGGCCACCATTAGATTTATTGTTTTAGCAATGCTATAATGACCAAACTGTACAATTATTTATTTCTCCATCACTTTATTGGAACACATCCTGAAAATATGGAGAAACACATATGCAGTTTGAAAATAACATCTTTTTCAACAAAAATGCTTGTATAATATCAAATATTGAGTGTGAGCTACATTTCCACTTGAACAATAACACAACCATGGCTCTTTAAAACCTGGAATGGAACCCTAATGTTATTGGTCAAACCTGTGTTTCTCCTACTATTTCATGCCAACAAATAGCTGCTGTGAAAAAGGTCTATTATACCTGGTTTACTCCAGACATGTTGGAGCATTACATACACATGTTGCACAAGTTCAACTCACTGACAGGTTGATCATATAGTAGAAGACTGACTTTTAGTCACATCTTTTCAATCTAAACGCCAACGATCACAAAAGTGACATGAAAACAACAAAGATGCTGCTGGACTAAGACTTATGCACAGGACTGTATAAATATAAAAGATGGTAATAAAATGAGGCAAAATTAAGTACATGACAAAAAATATTGCATGTTCTTTCAACGTCTTCCAAAATGTATATTCTTCTTTCGCCATTAGACACGATTTTTCAGTTAGCTGTCCCTGCCCTTATAAAGCTGAATTTTAAATTACACTTTCCTCACTTTTTCTACTGTTTTCATCCTCTTTCAACTCACTGAATGTGCAGCCGTGTGCAACTTGAGTCTTTCAACAGCCTCACGTCATCAAAACGCTGGTGGAATTACTGCAGGAGGACATTTCGCAGCATATGTATTATTCTCCAGAATGTATAATAATACATGTTCTTCTTTGTGAGTGCAATTACATGAACAGGAAGCGGCCGCAGTGCTGCCAAAAAATCTGAGACCAGCAGTCGGAGAAAGAGAGAGGAAAAAGGAGGACTGGAACATTTAGTGGAGAGAATTTCTTATCTCCTCCACACACTGCTAGGGAGAGGGGGTTGTGTTTATATCATTAATTCATAAATAAAGTATCCAGTCTGAGATAAAAAACACAGTTTGGTCTTTTCACCCGAGGAAATGGCCACGACTGCCTTCACCCGAGTGCTCATTACTATCGTCACATTTCATTTGGAAGTCAAAGGACGCACTTAAACTCTCACAGGGTCTGAGGGTCTGAGGAACTGAGACACCGTCTGGGAAATAAATCACACTGACCTGTACATTTGCTCAGTGTAATTGGTTGGGCGGGGTCTGGCTTTACTGCCCAGAGTTTCAGGTGTCTGTGTGTTAAAACGTTCAAAAAATAAAGCTAAAAGGAACAAGAATAAGATTTTTTTTTTATGAGGTGTTTTGAGTATAGACACAGAAAATTTCAGTGGAAATGTAAAGTTAGAAACATGTTTCTTGTCCTTCAGTTACCCTGTGGCTGCGTGTTTTCATTTTTTATTTTTCCTTGGGCTTCTCCCTCTCTAGGGGTCGCCACAGCAGATGATCCGCATTTGATTTAGACTGTCCAACCCAACAAACCTGGCGGGTATTCCAACTGGCAACCCTCAGATTACAAGCCCAGTTCCCTTCTGCTCTCTAAAAGATTTCATTGGTGGTGTCCGAGATGTATATATGATTTTATATCATAAATATACATAAATATGTTTGAGGAGTTAAAATTATAAAAGATATTATTTTAATTTGTGCAATTAGGAATGGGTGAATCAAGGTATATCATGTGATTGAAAAGGTCAAAATATCAAAACTAATAACATTTTCGGTCACACACCCGTAAGGATATGATCTATTTTTTAAAACTGAAACTAAAACAGAATTGCAGGTCGTGTTTGCGCCCTCTTCTGGATTCAGTTATCCTTATTCTATTGGTCAACCACATTTTTTTATTTAAACCTATTCTATTAAATCCATAGCTGCACTGACTTATGAATGTGAACCATTGAATTTGATCTGTATTTAATTGGAATTTAATCAGAATTGAAGAATATAGCTGGAAATGTTAACACTGGTTTTGCTTAATCCCCCTTCAAATCTACCATCTTTTTCTGGATTCAGAAAGTTTCCAGCGAGTCTACTTCAGATTAAATTTCTCATCCAAAAATGAGATGACAAAAAGATGAGCAATGACGCTGTGTGTCATGCACAGGGACGAAGGTGTGGCTGATTCACTTCAGACTCGATGGTTGAAATTCTCGTGGGAAGACTTGAGTGTCAGAGGTCACCAATACCTGACAAAATCACCATTCATGAGTTCTTTATTCTTTAATTCCCATCTCTTTGCTTGTTCTAATCTAGACATGTGTACTGTCTTTTCTTTCGTGTTTTTTTTTTTTTTTTGAGGCAATACCGATATATCAAAATCAATTCTTTCAATAGGCTAACAGATAATTATACTTTGGTGTTGTGGTTATTTAGCATATTTGCTTTTGTATTTGCTTTAGCTTTACAATGTTTTTTATTCTCAGCTACATTTTAGACACCTGATATACGAAAGTATTGAATGAATTCAGGTGTTTCACTCAGGCTTTGGGCCCCGCCCCTTACCAGTGAAGGACAATCTTAACTCTTCATCATACCAAGACATTTTGGACAATGCTCTGCTTCCACGTTTGTGTCAACAGTTTGAGGAAGGTCCTTTTCTATTCCAACATGACTGTGTCACAGTGGACAAAGCGAGGACAATTCAGGACATGGTTTGACTTTGAGTTTGGTGTGGAAGAACCTCAACCCCATCCAGAACCTTTGGGATGAACAGGAACAGAGATTGTGAGCCAGACCTTCTGGTCCAACATCAGTGTCTGACCTCATCGATGCTCTGCAGAATGAATGGGCACAAATTCCCATTGAAACACTGGAGGAGAAAGTCTTCAAAGAAGAGTGGAAGCTGTTATAGCTGCATAAGGGACAAAACTACAGTCACTGTTGGTGTAATGGACAGGCGTCCCTTTTGTCCATATAGTGTACGATAGAAGTCGCAGGATCCCCTAACTTTTGAGCACCTTTCTGCCATAACTGTATAAGAGTAAACAATACAGCAAAACACTACGTGCTGTCGCAGCTTCGTCATTATTACAGGATGAGCGGGAAGAAGATATTTCCAAGTCTATTGCCAACTAAGCTCATATCCACACAGAAACAGAATTTCACCTTTATGGTATTTTTCTTTTTTGTTCTGAAAAAAAGTTTTCCATTAACAAGAAATATCCTCATACACATAGCGCCACACTCCAAACTACCCGTGTGTGGCGCTATAACGCTGCCACAGAAACACGTGGATCCACGCATCAAGACGTCAACGGTAGAGTATGAGAAAGAGAGGAGGGGCTATGACATCATCATTATCCCAAAGATTTGTTGGTTTTATACACGAAAACGTAAGGTGGTTTAATGTCCTAATGGTCAGAGGCCTAAAAACAACACAAAACACAAAACCACTTATACGACATATTGATACAGCACTTCAAAGAATCAATGCAGCATCTCGCCATGACATACTGCAATACTTTTAGAGTATCTGGATATGCTTTATACACAGAAATAATAACAATAATAATTTATTAATGCGGCACCTTTTAAAAACAGAGTTTACGCAGTGTTTTCGCAGACCAAATTAATGAAAGCCAAACAAGATGAAAGATAAGAAACATAATAAACAAAAATAATAAAACCTGTCAACATAAAGGGTCAGATACATAAGTAAATGAAAAGACAAGGTCACAAGAATGCCAGTCTATAAAAATGGGTTTTAAGAAGTGATTTAAAAGACGTCACTGATTCCGCGAGCCCCGTCTCCTCGGGCAGGTTGTCGTCCTGACGGCAAAGACTCGTCCTCTTCTGGTTTTGAGTCTCTACTTTGAAACAGTCAGGAGGAACAAAGGCTGCGAAGTGGGGTCAACCATTGTGAGCCTAGGTCACATGTTTTGTCATTATTTGTAGTTCTCTCCTCTTTTGAGTGTGTCGGTGCGACTGTCGGTCTCTCGGGTGGATGTCAGCAACCAGGTGGCGCACTGTGACCGGCTCATTGGAAGAAGACTTGGCTCATCGTGAGTGGATGAAGTGATGGGGGTCTGGACCACATAAACCCTTCTCAGACTGCACTCGGGGCTTCCTGCTCACTCTTTTCAAACAAACCCTTTGTCAGTAAAGTTGAGACTGATGTGGAATATTGTTAGTTGTTGCTTGTTGTAAGTTAGGTAAGTGCAGGTAACGTAGTAAGTAAAATTCGTGTGGTTAACTTTGTATCATAAAGTTATTGCTCTTTAGAAAGTTTTCTTGACTGTTAGTCAAGGGTAGAATATTCTTATTTATACTTGATTGTTTAATTTTATGTTACATGTAAACAAAGGTAGCAGTAGTAGGAGAGAGAAGCCTTTTTTTCCACCTTTCTTTACTCCTGTTTTTAAGTTAGGAGATTAGGTACGTTTTTCCGTCATTTATTTTCTGTTTCCTTTACAGGAGGTAAGATTAGGTTAATTACAGAAGTTTTGTTTGTTATTTTGGGATTGCTCTTCTCCGAAGTCAATGAAACTGTTATACTTTGTCAACTTGACTTTTGGCTTTCTTTGGAGAGAGGAGTTAGAAGACACGCACACGTTACCACCCCCTGGTCTCCCTAGGCCAGGGACGTAACATCAACAATACCCGAAATGTAGTTAGGTGGCCATCTTAAAATCTTAAAAATCAATTCAAAAAAGAAAAGGGAGTCAGTGAAGATCAGTCAGGACTGAGGTGACGAGACAGTGACTGTGGAAACCTTTGACAACGAGCTGCTGCATTGGAAACCCGCTGGACGAGAGATTTGTGAGTTACAATAATCTAATCTGGAGAATATTTATTCTAAATCTGAGTTAGTAAGGGTGTAGATCTAGCAGGGAGGCTGATTAGACCACATGTGGCTCTACTGGTGAGAGTCCATAAATGACACATACAAGGTTCTCCTACATTGAAAAATCACAGACACACACACACACACACACACAGTGTATATGCTGGCACCCATTCATTCACACTCTCACGACCGTATCTGTTGCTACAGCTCAGCTGTGCTGTGGGCGATGTGAAGACTGTGACGGTGCGCGAGGACAAGAAGGCGTCGGTGGCTCCTCGTAGGATTCTTCCTAATGGTGGAGTTGACATTTACCCCGGGAGGCTGTGGGACGAGGCTGCAGCTCCCAAAGAAATGATTTAAGCTGCCATGCAGAATATACAGAAATCTGTCCTGATGGATGGAGACGGCCGCAGCCAAGAACCTGGAGCTGTCTGGGGGCACCGCGCGTGTGTGTGTGCGTGTGCGTGTGCGCACGGCAAACCTTAATTTACCAACACGCTGCGGTTGACGTGGCTGTTACAGCAGATGTCTGAAGCCCTGTGTTGACAGTTACCTACAATAGTACATGATGTAGAGAGACAGGGAACAGGTAGTGCTGTCAGTGGGATCACTAAGTGCGCATCATCCATCACATGTTGCGTTGGATCTCACAACTCCAGCAGGAGGAGGTTTCAGACGCACCTGTCTCCACACCCACTCCTCTCACTGATCTGCTCTGACTGAGGTCCACTCCACTCCTGACAGCCATGTTTGTGCTGGTCACATGTTTTCTTCAGACTTTTAACTTTTACACTTTCCCCTCACCCCCCCCCCCCCCCCCCCCTTCTCCTCCTCCCCTTCTTTTTCACACTTTCACAGTGTTGAAAACCTGCAGCAATGAAGCACCAGTTCAACATGAGATGAAGCTCCATTTTAGGCCATCTCTTTTTTTTTTTTTTACCTTTAAATGCTTCCTTTGGGATCCATCTTTCAAAAAGATCATGTTTCTTTTCATTGTTTTGCTGATGATGACCATCTAACATCTAACAAGGACTCATTAAAACAGAACTATGCAGGACTTTTACCCAAAATTATAGGAGAGACACCATGATACGACATTATCACAACATTATTATGATATATGATGTATAAGTCAAGATACGACATTATTAAGACATTTAAGTCACATACAACATTATCACGATATTTAAGTCTGAAACAACATTCTGATATTTAAGTCAAGATACGACATTATCACGATATTTAAGTCAATGTACGACATTATCACGATATTTAAGTCAATGTACGACATTATCACGATATTTAAGTCAATGTACGACATTATCACGATATTTAAGTCAATGTACGACATTATCACGATATTTAAGTCAATGTACGACATTATCACGATATTTAAGTCAATGTACGACATTATCACGATATTTAAGTCAATGTACGACATTATCACGATATTTAAGTCAATGTACGACATTATCACGATATTTAAGTCAATGTACGACATTATCACGATATTTAAGTCAATGTACGACATTATCACGATATTTAAGTCAATGTACGACATTATCACGATATTTAAGTCAATGTACGACATTATCACGATATTTAAGTCAATGTACGACATTATCACGATATTTAAGTCAATGTACGACATTATCACGATATTTAAGTCAATGTACGACATTATCACGATATTTAAGTCAATGTACGACATTATCACGATATTTAAGTCTGAAACAACATTCTGCTATTTAAGTCAAGATACGACATTATCACGATATTTAAGTCAATGTACGACATTATCACGATATTTAAGTCAATGTACGACATTATCACGATATTTAAGTCAATGTACGACATTATCACGATATTTAAGTCAATGTACGACATTATCACGATATTTAAGTCAATGTACGACATTATCACGATATTTAAGTCAATGTACGACATTATCACGATATTTAAGTCAATGTACGACATTATCACGATATTTAAGTCAATGTACGACATTATCACGATATTTAAGTCAATGTACGACATTATCACGATATTTAAGTCAATGTACGACATTATCACGATATTTAAGTCAATGTACGACATTATCACGATATTTAAGTCAATGTACGACATTATCACGATATTTAAGTCAATGTACAGAACCATCATCATTTCCAGGTTTGACAAAAACAAACTTTTTCAACATTCGCTGACATTGTATGGATATGTTTGTCCAGTTTCCTTTTTCTCCCCTTCAATCATCAGTTTCACACTAACTACTGTTACACAACTGCTTAAAAACTTATTAAACTTAATTAAAAATAATATACCTACTTAACTGTGGTGCATTTATATATTTATTTTAACTACAAAATAATGTAAAAGTTAAAAATTAAACGTCTGGATAGAAAAACATATATATATTTAGTGAATTATCAGCATTTATTAAGCTTTTTAAGAAAAGAAATGTGCTACAATTGGCGGATTAACAATAACTGGCGAGAGGTGATTATTATCTAAACTTTATTCATTTTATGCCTGAATTTTCTAGGCCTATGTCCCATGCATAAATACGTATCTCTTGTACAGAAGATTGTAAAGTAACTGAGAAATATTTTATCAGATGGAGGAAAAAATAAATAAAAATTGTCTAAATATGTGGGCCGAAAAAAAACCCATCTGTATCAATTATTAGAAATAGGCTGCCCTGATTTTTAAAAATCAACATCGAAACACAGTAAAACCCATATCAGTCGACCTCTAATTAATTTGACAAAAGGGATGCACGCAATATTATCGGCATGGTAACGGCAAACACACCAATGCTAACACGAGGCTAAATTGACCCCGACCTCCTTGACTTCTATGCTCCTGCCATCTACAGCTATTTTTTTTTTTTTTTAAAGTTTATTTATTTTACTCAAGGAAGAAAATGTACATTTACTTCTGCTGTGAAATAAGTATGCAAAATATTATGTTTATTTCACTAAAGAAGAGAGTAAATTACCACTGCAGTTGGGCACTGGGACGTACATATATATGTATATATATAACATATATACATATATACACACACGCGCGCAGGTATAGGTAACAGTTAGTATCAGTTATTGGACAAAGCACTACCAATATATCAGTATAGCGGAATTTGGCAAAAACTCCAAAATCGTGCATCCCTATTTCACAGAGCAGAATATCTCCTGAAACTAGAAACAGAGTTCCCACACCTTGGGTGACAACAAATTCAAGGGCTTTTCAAGGACTTTCCAGGGCAAATTTCCTCTAATTCAAAGGACTGAATGTGCTGAACAGCTTAAGATGGGAGGACAACTTGTAAGAGCGTCTTTGTCCATGGCGTCCACTTTTATTGCTTTGCAGCACACACTGCATCTGGAAAAGTGACAAGTCAGTCTTTGTCATTTGGAATTATCCTGGATTATCTTGGAATTTTCATTTCCCAATCATCACGTCATTTGCTCTCTCTTGCTTAAGCTTACTTCCTCATCGTTCTGCATGGAATCTCATATCAGCGGCGGAGGGAGACAGTGGACAGCGTCCACAACACCGCTAGTAATTATGACTCCACGTTTGTTTTGCCTAGGCCTAGTTTATGTACATCAAGTAATGAAGGGCATGAAACAGTAGGTGGCGTCGTAAACAAACAAGGGAGACATTTACCTAAATATCAATTGAACAGGACCTTGACATTTGACCTTTCAATGATTTCAAAGACCTGTGGAAACCCCGAAGAAAAGATACCAAAAATGATATTTTTAACTAACAGTAAAGTATTTCTACAGACGTTATGTGATGTATCATTTGTATAAGGCGAGTCACTTCTTCAAGTGTAATGAAGCTGTGTTTCATGATAAAACACCACTTCATTAATTTATTTTAGGATCATCTATTTAATATCAATACTGCTTGGCAAACAATAAAACAACAGCACAAGTAAATTACGTACATCGGCTCTTATGATGAATGAAGGCAGTTCAGTCAGGGAAAGCAACGTTCCATTCATCACTAGTGGGTTGCTGCTGTTGTTTTTTTTTTTCCCCCACCTAAATAACAGGAGCCATTTGGCCTCGTGTGCTCAGCAAAACGTGTTGTTCATCCCCCAAAAAGCAGAGAACAAGAATTTAGGATTAGGTTACAGGCCAACATCTCCATAAAGAGACTCGTGCTTGTGCCAGATTAAATGCTGCAGGATTAGAACATGGCGGCAGCCTCACACACATTCAGTTGTCTGTGACCGTCTTCATATCCCTACACTGTCACACAGGCGGCGGCGGCGGCGGCAGCAGCAGCAGCAGCAGCAGCAGCAGCAAATACTGAGGGAAGTTTATAAAAGTGTCTGTCAAAGCTGGAGTGAGACAGCTGGCACGGCATCAAAGCCAATAAAACATATGGTACAGTGACAGCACACGCATCATTGCCTGAATTCACAAGTCACCATTCTTTCCTTTAATGTGAAAACTTTTTTTTTTCCCTTTTGTTTACTTATAAACAGACTTGAGAAGCTTTTTTTTCCCCATTTCTGGGACAATGTCAACACTGGAATGGTGTAAAATAAAGGAGTTCATTTATTTAGAACTAGGATGGACTAAGCTGAGAAAATATCAAAACTTTGCAAAACAAGTAACTACAGCGCTCCAGCAGCTGACGTCACGTAACCATGGTGACGCCATTTTGGCAGGAAGCAGCGCTGTTCACATCCAGAAAAATACATAACCAGTAGGGCTCCGACTCACGACTATTTTGATAGTCAATTAGTAATCGATTCCTCAAGTTCCTCAAAGGCCACCAGCTTTTCAACTCACCTTGAGGTGCTAACTAACATTAAAGATGATTAAAAACACTACAACAGATAAATAAAAATGCTTAAATAAAAGAAAAAACTGAGTGGGTGAGGACAGTCGTGGAGTACACATCTGCTTCCTCTGCAGAAAACCAACGAGTAGAGCAGGAATATTCAATTCAAATTCAGAGTGGTCCAGTTACTAAACTTTCCTCCTAGCAAAGGTCTGAACCTCTTAATGTCTAAACGCCGCCTTCGCGTTGCCATATGGACAAGGAAACCGATACTTTTTGAAAACGATGATGTCACATGACCAGAACAAGAAGTGACCTCACGCAACGATTGTTTTGGTGTGTCCGGTGGCTCTGTCTGAGTCTGTTTACAGCGCCACATGTAGGTGTGACATATGTATTGCACTGATTTCACCATGTGTTCCGTCCCCATCTTTACGAAACGTGTTTCCGTTGTCGGTGTGTACGAGATTTTTTTTCAGCTCGCAAAAAAAAAATAATAATAATCTCATGTTGCTGTGTGTACGTAGTCAAAAATTCACCCAACAGCGCACATTTCCTTATCAATTATGGATCAGAAACCGTTGCCTGTACATACATAAAATTAGCATTAACATTGCAAGGAAAAGAAAACTGAACTAAATTCTCAAATGCTCAAACATGTCTGGAGTAAACCAGGTATAATAGACCTTTTTCACAGCAGCTATTTGTTGGCATGAAATAGTAGGAGAAACACAGGTTTGACCAATAACATTAGGGTTCCATTCCAGGTTTTAAAGAGCCATGGTTGTGTTATTGTTCAAGTGGAAATGTAG